>APFE030011212.1:0-13674 GCA_000404065.3 Pinus taeda
GATGTCTGGGGCGTATGACCAGTCGAAATTCATCCTCAGAGGCCCAGCATTCTCCTAGAGCCTACTTTGGGGGTCAAAAATGACTCAGAGTCCCTCAAAAGGCGATTTTTCAAGTGACAGTGGCAAAAATGAAGAAAAAATTCAAAAAAATGAATAATTGGAAAAATTTATAAATTTTTCCAAAGTCAAAATAAGTCAATTTTTGACATGGAAGTCAAGCAGAATCAAGGGTGATGTGGCATGCAATGTGGGACCCACCTCAAGTCAAAGTCTCACCATAGCTCAGCCCACCAAAATGTACGCATAACTCAGCTCAATCAAAGGCCGTACGCACATATTACACAGCCCATCCACGCTGGCAAGTCAACACAGTCAACAGGTATATACGCTGATTTAGTTTGCAAAGCACGTGGGCATGTTCACCAGTATTACACGTTGGCAGCTCAACAACAAATTACGTGGGCAGTAATTTAAATACGCAGGCATGGGCAGTCAAACAATTAACGTGGCAGCAGTTTAAAGTGGGTCAACAGCAGTCTACGCAGCAAAGATCAGCAATTAAAACAGCTATTTACGTGGCAGCTCAGCATTTAACGTACGACAGTCCTAGGTATTTACGTGGGCAGCAAGTTTAACACGTGAGCTGGACAGCAGTTCATGGGCAGCACAGCATGTTTATCAATCAGCAGTATTTAAAAGGCAACCAATGCATAGTTTACAGCAGTTCAACCAGCAGTTTAAGAGGCAGTTAACACATGTTCACACTCAGCCAATACACAGGAATTAAAACAGCAGTTGCATGGCCAGTCAAACAGTAGTTTGCATGGGCAGCCTACAACAGTTATCTTCAGGATCATAAACAGTCATATCAGCCATTTGGAACTTGACTTGAAGCATTGAGATCTTCACCATTGCCACTTGTCATGGTCTTTTTTCATTGGGATTGTCTCCCATTTTCTTATTTATATGAGCCTTGGGCTCTTATTGTTTAGGATAGAACAAGCTATTGGGCGGGCGGAGACTCTGCCGGATTTTGTACTCAGTTTTCACATAAATAAATAAAAGTCTTGGGGTTACTAGCTTTCCTCTTGTGGTGATGCCTTTGGTACTGAGTATCCTGTTGTCGTTTGATTCATTTGAATTTTCATCTTGCTATCTAGTTGTTTTCATTTTGCCTGAAGGCACTATTTGGGCTAGGGAGGAGAGATTTGCAGCTATCTCAAATCTCCCCTGGGCTTGGTATATTTTATACACTTGTTGTAGCTTGTCCATTCTCGGTTGAATGACAAGCTCAACTTGGTCTCTATATGCCAAGTCTTTTTTTGCACTAACAATTCGTTTGCAAGTGTTTTCTGTGTTTTCAAGGGATAGGTTGCCAGCTCTATTGGAGTGTGAGGACTTCTTCGGCGGGAATAGTCACCTCCAAGGATATCAAGGGTCCCGCAAGTTGTTCAAGCCAGCAACCTCATAAGACATCAAAAAGATCTATTTCAGAGGGGGTTTCCTGAGCCCTTGCTTGTTTTCTATCTTGAAAAATTATTGCAAATTGTCTTCTTTTATTTGAAAGCATTTGTCTTCATCATGAAAAATATAAAATAAAAAATTTAAATAAAAAATTTTCCTTGAGGGTTTTAGATTAAATTTTAAATTTTGTTTTAAGTTTAATCTTTGTCTGAAGGGGCATAAAAATTTTTGTTGCTAGATTCAGTTGTTTTCATGTTATATCTTTCACGCTGAGATCTGAAGTTTCAAGTCGAGATACGAATATGATATCTAGTTGATGGTTTATAACTCGTGGTGGTTTGAAGCATTCATCCTTTCCTTTTTTAAATCTTTAGTTGCTGGATATCATTTGGGTCATTCAAAGAGCACTGTGATTTAGCTGATGACAAATGATTGTTGTTCACGTTTCACGTTTCTATATCATTTAACAAGTAATCATCTTAATAATGATCTCTCAAGGCACTGGTCTGCTAACTAATCAAATCATTTTAGTGCTTATTTTAATCGTGTCTCGTGTCTCCCAACCAACTGGTCGACAGTTGGTCTTCATCATCTCTCAGGGTCTACCCCCCTTAGCCGCGGGAGACAGGCTTAAACGGAGGGATCGGGGATCAAAGTGACAGCCCCCGGTCTGAGCGTTGTCGTGCCAATCTGCGCGACAACAGTAATCATTTCTTTATCGGATATAATCTCTCCTATATCTTGAAGTTGATTTCTTATTTGTGATGCTTTGGTAAGACATGTAGATATCCCTTCATCCTTTGATGCTTTCAACTTGTATAGTTCAGATCTTAGAGATATGACTTTTCTTGTCGTGCTTTCAAAGAATAATTCTACAAGCCTATCATATATCCCTTTTGATGCCTCCATCTCTGCTACACATGGGATGAGGGAATACTTGATGGCTTCTATAAGAATCCTTTGAGCCCTTAGATCCTTTTTCATATATTTAGATAGTGCTTGCCCTTCAGATGGTTTGGAGACTTTGCCATTGACATGATCAATAACTTCATTTACTTTGAGGACTAAGTCTATCCTCCTTTTCCATGCAAGGAAGTTCGATGACCCAACCAACTTGTTGATCTCCTTGCAAAATGAAGTCATTTACTAGATTTAGTCATAGAAATAAAAATACTTACTTTTCAAGTGAAGATGAACCCTTCAACTTGATGCCTTCATTGATAATGACTTCTTGATGATGCCTTTGTTGATGATGACTTCTGGATGATGCCTTGATGCTTCTTGGATGATCTTCTTCAAGGATGTTTGAAATAAGCTATGTTGAACGGGGACCCGTCCCCACCAAAATTCATGGCGTTTCCTACATTATGATGATCTGGGTACTTTGAAACTCATCGGAAACTTCCCCAATTGGTCGAGGACTTGGGGACTTCCAGGCTGGTACCCAAGTCATCCCTCGAAAAATTGGGGACTTTTCAGGGTACTTCAGGATGTCCCCAAATATCAAACACATTAAACTTTAAAAAAAAAAAATTTAAAATAAAACCTAAATTATAAACTTTAAAGTCAAAAAATAAAAAAACAAATTTTGAAACCTAAACCCTATCGCAACCTAAACCTATCGACTAAACTAAACCTATCACATACTACACACACTACAATACACAATGGAGGTGAAGCTAAACATTGTTACAAAGACATGACAATGAAAGTAAACACAGGTTGTGAAGGTTGCAAGTAAACACTGAGCTCGAGCGAAGGTTGCAGGGAAACACAAGTTGCGAGGGTTGTAGGTAAGAGTCGAGCAAAGTCTGAGATGGCGAGCGAAGGTAAATGTTGAACAGAGAACTCCATTCAAAGCAGCAAAGGTAATCAAAGCTGAGAAAAATCGAGTGAAGATTGTAGGTGAGGTAAGAGTTGAGCAATGGGGCGAAGTCTGAGACTCTTAATTTGGGATTTCTAATTAAATTTTAATGACTTATTCACGTTTACAGTTTACAGTCACTATACTCCATGAATTAATTTGCCTTCAATTTGAACTTGTCTCTTTCTCCATGTCTGTGACAAACCTTTTTTTAGCATGAATCTTTGAAATTTCCCCATTCCACAATCACCATAACATTAATACCATGTTAAATATATGCAAGAGAGAAGCAGGAGAGACTATATGATATATCAATGTGCTACTAAATTACTAGCGGTGTTGTCTATGTCGATAGTAAGTTCCATTATTCATTTTAGGAACCAATCAACTAATTCCCTAGATACATTAACATAAACATCATATTACTTTTGTACATAACATTTGTTACTCCTGAAATAAACATTACAATGGCTAACTCATCTTTAACTCTTAATGTTATAAGGTAAATAGAAGGGATGGTGATACACTTTGTGCTTTGTTCATTAATTTTTAATGACTTGTTCATCTTTATAGTTTTATTAAATTTTACTTAGACTTGAAAGTTTAGTTACTACTTAAATTTTGAAATAATTTATCATGCATCATAGATTGATTATGTAGACAGTAGTAGATTGTAGCTTGTAGCAGACTAATAGTACTTCTTAAGTTCTTGACAATGGACAATGATGACGAGATTTGTTTTTGTGATGCACAATGATGATTAGATAGTATTAGACTTTAGTATTTTATTTTGTAATTTGAATTTCAAAATTAGTAATAGTTCTAATTTTTATATTTTAATTTATCATTCATGTTTATGCTGAATTACTAAATTTTATTTTATTTTTTATCTTTTGATAATTATAAAAATTAGTTGTCGCACTTGTCGTCCCCAACCTTCCATCCCCTGAAAATTTGGGGGTGCCCTCTAGCCGTCCAGGAAAATCGTCCCCCCGTACCCCTGTCCCCACAGCCAGTGCAACATAGGAAATAAAAATTCTCTTTTGAGATGAAATCCTTTGCTTCAATGAGAGGAAATTGCCTTGATATCTTTGATGATGATGACAATGCCTTTCTTCTTCTATCCTTGAATGTGAAAACTTCAAGATGCTTTAAATTCATTTGTTTCCCTTTGATGATTGAGAGAGCGAGGATCCCAAGAAAGTTTCAAGTGTAGATGCCTTCTTTGAATGAACTAGGGTAGAGAATCTTCTTGATGCTTTGATGTCCTTGATACTTTTCTCAAACTTTGATCCTTGAGTGTCCTTTATTGAGTTGCCCTTCCTTGACTTGTCACCTTAGCTTTGATACCATGTTGAGAAATCTAGGGGCAGAGTAGGCGATTTCTCTTATTATGATAATTATTTGTGATATATTTTTACTTTTCTTAATTAGATTCTTCTTCACTTGTTTCTTAGTAGTGTTTTCTTCATCAAATAGCTACCAAACCATAAAGAACAATGAGACAAAGGACATAAGATGCATGCCAAAACCTCTCGAAGATGAGAGGAAAACCCACCAAAATTCTTCTTCTTATAGAATCTTCAATTGACAAATTCCAAGACCTAGACCCTTGACCAAGAACCCCTCCAAGACCAAGTCAATGCTTCCTCTTTGAATAGGTTCTCCTTCTAGCAACTTCGACCCACCTTGCAACTGTAACTGCAACTTCTACTTGCCCAAAAACTGCAACTTTGACTTGCCCAGAAACTACAATTTCGACTTGCCCAAAAACTGCAACTTCGACTGCCTAAAAACTGCAAGTTCGACTGCCCAGAAACTACAACTTCAACTACCCAAAAACTGCAACTTCGACTTTTTGCTTGGGTAGATTCTCTCTCCTAGAGAACTCGACTTCCAAAACAACTCTTCTTGATGACCTAACTTCACTTTTTCAACTCGGCTTTACTACAGCAATATGTGCCCTAATTCCTTCGCACATGTGGAGAGAAGTAGCCCAAAATCAAATCCAAAATAGCTCGACTTTTCCTCCTTTCTTTTTCTTCCTCTTCTTCGCACTTCTTGTCCTTATCATCAAACTTGTGTGTGAGAGTGAAGTGTCTCCAAATGAAGCCAAGTGCCCTATATATAGACTTCCTTGAGCCTCCTATTAGGCCGACTTGTTGCCTCCTGAGGTCGACTTGATGCTTGCATGTGTGACATGGTCTTGGAGGGTCTTTTGACTCCAATTTGACTCAAATTATTTTCCTACAATATGTAACATGCCCAAGAAGGGTTATTCATACATGACAATGACTCTTTTGACTTTATAGACTCAATGACAAAACCTAGAAGCTCTCACTGCGAGCTTGACCTAAAACAAAATTTCCCTTGAGCATGAAACCCATGCCTTAAGCACAATAATAATAAATTTATTTTTTCTCTTTTCATTGAATACATAAAATCAACATTACATATGTCATTATGAAGACCGAACTTAGTTACATATTTCAACACTAAGATTCTTCGGCCTTTGTATCTAAGGCTTTTACATAGATCGCTCCGCAGATTAATTCGCAATTGATACCAGATTGGAGAGATCCATGGTCATACTCTAGAACACAACTAATTTAAAAACAATGTTGCCTCCTCGATCGTTGCAATAACTGCTCCATAGGTTTCATGCTCACATTTGATTTTATTCATCAAATCTGAGACAAAATGACTTGTTGGAGTGTCTTCTATCAGTCCTTGGCCATAACACGTTTTCAAAGAGAACTAAGCATGTGATGCTTGAAACACTTCATCTGTCCAATCCTACAAAAGACAACTCGGTTGGCTTTGACTGAGGTATTCCATTCTAAGATACTTCGGCTCTTCTAAGGCCGTGTCTAACACTTCTCAGCGTGACCAATTCTGAGGCCTTCTCAGCCTACTGCAATAGCACTGAGGTTTTTCGAACTGATGCCTTTCAGCCTTCTAGAGATTTGGGCCTATTTTAGTGCTTCCATCTAGGCTTTTTAGCCATTCTTCAAGGGGCAATAAAGGCTTGGAATTACTTTGACCAGCAGAAAGGTAGCTAGATTACTTCTAGGGCAAACTTCCTTAGATGACTGTGGATTCTTTTTAAGGATCTTGGTTTCCTTCAAGACTTGACAAGGCAGCTCTTTCACCAAAGCTCTGATACCATATTGATTTTTCAAGTGTTGAAGAAAGTGTAACTAGGTTCGGTCTTCATAATGACGTGATCTTTGTAAATGATGAAATAAAAGAAATAAAATTATTTGTGTATTCCTTGCTACATGGGTTTCATGAGCAAGAGGTTGATTTGTTAGTGGCTCCCATTAAGAGCCTTAGGATTTATTATTAAGTCAAAGAGTCAATGTCATGTATGAAGAAGTTCTTCTTGAGCCTATGTTTAATATATTCAAGTCTATAGAAATGTGTAGAAGCCGTCCAAAGACAAGCACAATCCCTCTTGCTGAAGTCGGCCTCCAAACGATATAAAAAGAAGTCATGTCGACTCATATAAGGAGACATAACAGTTCACTCTCTCGTGTCGGTGTATATGCATGACTAAACACTATAAATAGGCATGTAAGATCCACATTACAGGCAAAAGAAGAACTCGGATCCTCTTAAATTTCAAATGAGTATAGGGGTACAATATTTCAGATGGGTATAGACCAACATCTCTGTGTTTTTCAAATGGGTACCCCAGAAGTAAAGTCCCCTGATGATCATTGTCTCGGCATACTAGACAATCTCGGCATATATATGATGATGAAGATCTCGGTGCAAGAAGAGAACACAATCGTTGTCTCGGCATACTAGACAGACTCAACATATCTATGATGGTGAAGATCTCGATGCAGAGAGAGGTTACAGTCACAGTCTCGGCATCTTTGTGATGATGAGGATCTCGGTGATCTCACAGTAACACACTCTATCTTGGCATTCATTCTAAACGCAGTCATGATCTCAACATAATGTTAATCATGATCTCAGTCGTGATGTCGATGAGGATATAGTTACAAGGTCATGATCTAGATGTAGATCTCGGTGCAGCTCTCATACATATAGAGATCTCGTTGTTATGATGAAGGTCTCAGTGAAGGAGAAGCAATGGTGCAATTGTAATGACCTCAGTGACGCAATAATGATGACTTCAGTAGCAGCAGTGATGATGATGATCTCAGCAATGACAAAGAAGAGGATTGGTGTCTTGGTCTTGGAGTGGCCTAATAGGTCAAGGGTCATGGTCTTAGTATTCGTCAATTGGGATCTAGATAAGAAGAATATTGTGCGATTTTTCCTCTCAAAGAGTAAGAGGTTTTAGCCTCAGCAGAAAGCCAACATCTTGTGTTCTTGTCTCTTTTGTTTTGGTAACTATTTGATGAATTAAGAAGACACACTCTAATAATAACAAGAGAAGATTGTGCTAATAAGGAAAAAGTTAAAAAGACCTCACAAATAGTTATCATGGCGAGAAGAATCTTATTAACTTAATTTGCCCTAGATTCTTCAACATCAAGGATCTCGTAAATTGATAATTAATTCTTATGATTTCTTGGATTAGCCTTTTCTTGCATTCATTTTCATTATAAAGTAATTACACAGAAGATCTCAACAAAATGTCAATAGGATCGTAACGAGGCACCCAAACAAGAGGCGCAAGAATTTGTCCTGGGAAAAACCACATCGGGGAAAAACCCTGCAACCTTTTCTTAGAGAAATCATTAAGTTCAACAAAGATACATCAAGTCAAACACAGCCCTGGTCACACCTGGTCAAACTCCCCTTTAGACAAATCAAATTGTTGCCCAATGAACTCAGCCTGGTCCGATCCAATGTTTTAAAACCCCGACTCAGCCGAGGGTCGACTCTGACTCTGACTCCGACTCGGCCGAGGGTCGACTCGGTCGGCTCAATTTCAATGACTCGGTCGTTGTAAAAAATACATTAAATATTTATTTTTTTTATAAAAACATTATTTAAAAGATTTTTTCATTCATGTTTCACACACAGGCATTTAAGATATAGATAGAAGGAAAATATGATCAAATGTAGGCTTGAATATATCCATTATATCAAAATGGCACCAAGTGCATTGTCCAATACATACATAATGATGATATAGAGATCAAAACAAAAACACATAACCAAGGAGGCTAGAAATGGCGTTACCCTCCAAAATAGATTGTAAGTCGTCAAGGAACTAATACAAGGGTCCAAGAGTGTTCCTCACTCCAAGAGAGTCCCAAAGTGCATGTGTACATCTTCAAAAGATGCATCCTCCACCATGATGTCATCTAGGAGAGACCGTATGTCACCCTTTTCAAACATGTGAGTGATATGGCACCCCTAAGGGTAAGCATTGGCATCAAAGAGGGATGTGCTAGCCCTCCTAAGTCATCTCAATTATAACCATCCTCATCTGTGCTTTGGAAAGAGGCACCATCCACCAAAATAGGATCAAGGCCAGTTAGAGGGCATCTTCAGTCCATTTGGGCATATCATCAAATAGTCCAGCGTCCAAGCTTTTAAGCTTAGTGTTTTAGCATTTGGAGGCTCATCAAGGGGTGTAGCATCACATGGAATCAACTCATGGCTTGATGCTGATCTTTGGAGGGCCAAGTTTGGGGCCACAAAGTTAGGTTTGCTTTAAGAAAGGGGCAAAGAACCTATTGAAAGGTTTTGAAGAAGAATGAAGCTATCCCTTAAGGAATCTCTACTACATATGTGATACCACCTAAACAAACCTCTCAAGATCAAGCGAGATAAACTTATTTAGGGACAAAAACAATTAAAGTATCATTGTGAAAACCTTGAGTCCCCCAAAAGCAAAAAAAAAAAATATCGTTGTTTTTTAATTCACGGGCCGCTGTCATCCAACCCGTCCAAGTAGGCTCGGACTCAGCCAAGCCGGCTGGGTTATTACCGAGCCATCCGAGTTGTTAGACAACTCGGCCGACTCGGTAATAACCCGGCCAGCCGAACCGGTTCACTGGCCAAGTCGACCCGGGGAGGCCTTGACTCAGACCAACTCGGCCGAATAGGTTCCGAGCCGGCCGAATCTTAAAACACTGGTCTGATCTGCTAGGGTCGAATTACATCCTCTTACTATCCCCAAGAATCTCGATCCTGCTGTTCTGGAATGCACAGAAACTCTGCATCAGATCCACCCTCTGTTCTGCCTCAGATCCGCACTTTTGTTCTACCTCAGATCTGCCCTCTGTTCTGCCTCAAATCCGCCCTTTTGTTCTACCTCAGATTTGCCCTCTCTCTCGGCCTCAGGTGACCCAAATTCTCTCTGTATAGAAGATAATCGAATTGCTTTTTGGAGGAGGTCGAAGACTTTATTTATACTTGTCTTTTAAGTTTCTAGAAGGTTCTGGACCCCCCCTTGGGTAGGGCCCGCTAAAGGGATATGAAAAAACCCTCCTTTGTTACTTATAAGTTTGTTTAGTTAGTTTACCTGTGTTTCTGTTTAGTTATTGTATTTGTAATTTTGTTCATTTAGCATTATGTGGGAGTGACATACCCCATACCTTTCCCTGCAGAAATGCAGAGACACATGGTACAGCCCAGAAATGCACTTCCAGCCATACACACATGTCACACATGTGGGAAACACATTTTGTACAACCTGGAATGTGTTTCCTGGAAATAACACCACCTGTACAATGAATTTGAAAATGGTGCAGCGATTTTTACTCAAATTTTGACAGGCATTGATCAAAAATGCCACCAATTGATGGTAATGTCAAATTCTTAAAGTTGACCAAAACTGCTAGCAATTTACATTCACATCTCCTTTATCTTTCCTTTCATATACTTTTACTTAAATTTTTTATTTTTAACATTAGCATTAATTGTTTCAAAACGTTTGAGAGTGGTTCCAACCTCATCAAACTTCATACAGAGAATTTCATATCCCATTCAAAGTTTGGCAGACTTAATAGTTTTCAAGATTTCAGGATTGGCAGGATTGCAGCATTTTTATTGAATTCTATCACGTACGAGGATATGGGATTGGCATTTAATTCAAAATACCAAGCCCTTTCCGTACCTTGATGTTGGTGGCGCTGCTAGTTGAACTCCTTTGTCATGGCCTTCACAAAAATGTGCCCTTCATTCAAGTCAATATCATTCATTAGACAATTTCATCAAAATTGGATGGTGTTGATTGATGTTCCTAGAGGATCAAAGTTGAGGCAAAGGCTAGACAACGAGGCAAAGGGTAATACCAATGATGAGGATACCAATATAAGCAAAGGTGGAGCACTGCTTGTCATTTATATTTGTCATTCAAATGTTCTTGCCCACTCATTCATAATGCTTTCTTTCAAAATTCAAATATAATGTGCTATTTATAAAATAGCACATTATAGTGTTTCCCTGTTTCCAAATTTTCAAGAAATCATGTTTCCAGTGTATTTCCATTTCAAAAACTCGCACTGCTTCCCATATGGTGGAATTTAGATTTTGAGTTTTGTAACTCTTTATGACCATTATTGTTGCTGCTCTGTTCAGTTTCAACTTTTCAATGTACAGACATGAACCCAACTATCCCTACCTACATTCTTCATTTCTTTGGGAATGGAATCAACACTATCTAATTGCAGGAAAAGATAACAATAGGGACCATTCCTTTAGGATGATTGAATGGAGCTAAGGTTATTTCTTTACAAGAGCTCATAGTTGGTTACTTTGCTCCAGCATCATAAAGTAGTACATTTGGGACTCTAGGATATTTCGTTTCCATGTGGATTCAATCTTTGTAGTTTTGTACATACAATACACATCACCTCTGAAGTTTGTGCATTACCCTGGTTGATACATTAAGTGAGCTATGGAGTTCAGTATTTTCTTCTTATAATTCTGCAGCCTGACTCACTTTGGCACCATTGCCAAGGAGGTTCCTAAAAAAGTGCATTAGAAATTATTTTCTGAGATTCAATAAAAACAAAAACATCAACATTGTAGAAGCATTACCAGGATAAAAGTGACATTTTCCTTGATAATCCTTTTGTGCATTCTTTTGAATTCTGTTTTGATCTCATATTTAGAATGCATGCATCGACGTAGAAATAAGCTAGGATGCTTCCTACCAAAAAACTATATTTCCAGCCCAAGTCAAGCAGAGATTAGTGGCCACTGGGGACAATCACAGTCAGAAAACCCTAAAGCAGAACAAGAAAATTTTGAAGACTACTTAAAGCAAGCTGTTGCAAAAGGCCCAACCGATATACAAAAGATTATTAAAGAATTTTTCAAGATCCTAACAAGAAAAGGTAGTTTGTTGCAATGGTATGACAAATTGCCCTCATTCCGAGATGAGAATTGAGCCTATAGAAGGAACACCATCTCTAAATACCATGACAGAAGAAAGAGGAGATCAGCCTGATGTTTTTGAAATTCCAATTCAGAAAACAAAGAAAAGACAAGGACTGGGATCACGTGGTGGGATAGGGAGGATGAAATTAAGGTAAATGAGGGCTCTTTGGTGTTTTGAAGTTTGGAATCTAGGAGAGGCTTGTGAGATAGGTGGGAAAGATATGCCACGCAATAACGCTCAGTGCTGGTAGAGGTTTGTCCTTGGACAATCTCAGGCAAGACTTGGTATCATGTGGATCCATAATGCAAGAACAACCCCAATCCAAAAGGGACGTGATCTAACGAAACTCCAATCATAAGAATATGAGCCTTAGGTATTTTACATAGCTCACCAAATAATCAGTGTTTTATTGCAAACACTGGAAGGGTAGTTTTTCAGGAGTATGGAACTAGATTTTTTCAAAATACCTATAACAATAAAAAAGATACCAAGGACGGCAATCCAGAAATGAAAGTGATCTTTAGAGAAGGAAAACATTCAAATTCTTTAGAGGAGAGGAATAGGGCTAGGAGAAGAAGAAAGAGAGCAGCTTCTGGAGGCTCAAAAAAGAGCGTGATGTTATCCAAAGATCCAGTTATCATTAATGAAAACACCCTACTTTACTAGAATTTACAAACACCTAGATTGGTAAATTTTAAGGGAGGAAGATAGCTGAGAAAACCCTGAAGCAATGGATAGAAAAGGTCTAGAAGAAAAAGTTGGGATATATTCCAATTTTCTGCATGTTAGCAAGAGGACACTACCTTTCTCTTCAAAAATCAAGTGAAAGGAGACTTGATTGGTCCAACTTTATGGTTTTCAGGTAGCTTTATGCTCAATTATTGGATTCCTCATTTTGACCCTTATGGGAAAAGGGCCAACAAAAAACCAATATAGGTGAAACTCCTTATCACCCCCTAAAATTTTTGGGTGAGGATGTCTTTAGAGCAATAGGAGATAAAATGGCAGATACATAACAGTGGATTAAAAATCCGAAAAAATGGAGGTGATCTATATATAAGATTCTAATTTAATTGGATTTAGGAGATGACCACCCAGACACACTTGACAGAGATGTAGAGGACCGGTGCTTTAGATGGTTACTGAATCATGTAAACATCCCATTTTCATGTGGAAATTACAAAAAATATGGGCATTTCAAACAAGCTTGGCCAAAAATAGATGAGAAGGAACCCCTGGATGATATGCACTTGTCTTAAGTCAAGCACTTCGAGTACGAAAATCTCCAAACCATTGGCAGCTAGGAAGAGAAAAGGGTGGAAGCTTCAAAACCAAACAATGCAGAAGGAAGTGAGAGAGAACCTTGAAGAAGTCCTGAGAGGTTTCAAAGATATAGTAAGTGTCGACAGAAATAAACAACAAAGAAAAAAAAAGGGATAAAACTATCCGAGGGACTAAGAGATTTAAGAAAAGAAATGGATATGGTTATGGACACAAAGAGTGGATGTTTGAGAAGTACAAGAAGAAAGAAAAAAGGTATAATCTTCTTTCCATATGAATACCAAAAAGGTGCAAACTTTTATCCATACCAAAACTAGGAACCAATGTGCTCAAGAAGAAATGAAAGGGTAGCTTTGATGATGGAGGAGGCTCATAGGCCTTGGAAAGGATCATTACTAGCTCCTCTATATATCAAGGAAAATAATTTAAGGTAGGAATCAAGAGTGTATTAGTTAAATCAAAAGTATTCCAATGTTATGGATAGCCTATCAAGGAAGGGGTGGGGGTTTATTATTACTGGATGGCTCAAAGGATATCTCATTATCATATAAGGGAATGAGAGGAAATGAGACTAATTCATCCATCTCGCACAAATGTTTAGGTAAGATCACGAAATGAAAAGCAGGATATATAGAGGATAGTATTATGGAGGGAGGAATGGAGCCAAACCAAAATGTGAGGCAAGGGAAATCTAACCAAGGAAGGAAGTCCTATTTACAACTAGCAAAATCGCAAGCAAATGAAG
>APFE030011215.1:7145-22528 GCA_000404065.3 Pinus taeda
TGATCTCCTCCTGCACAAGATCTGACCATAGTCTTTCCATCCTGGCAACTTCTCCCGACCATTGACAGAGTCCTGATAGGAATGCCAACTCTTCGGAAGACCAAGGAGAGCCAAGCTCACCAAGTCCTCATCATCGACAGTAACCCCCACACTTCCCAGTTCATCTTGACACTGAGTGAACTTCGTGAGATACTTGGGAATACTGTCACCCTTTTCGCATTTGATGTTTCTGAGTTTATCTTTGAGCGCCAGCTTCCTCTGATCGCTCTTGCTTTGGAATAATTCTGTTAATGATTTCCACATCAAATATGGAGTAGCCTTTCCATGGAGGCTGGACACAATGTGATCCTTCACGCCCTCCAACAGAATCCTTCGACATTTTGCGATCTTCTTTTGCCAAGCATCAGCTTGAGTAGCATCAGTAGGCTTTGGGATATACGTATCTATGAACTCCTTCAGCCCGTTATCATCCAATACTGCCTCCATCCTGTCCTTCCATGCAATATAGTTTGAGCTGCCCTCAAGAGCATACTCCAATCGCAATCCGTTGAAAGACATTGCTGCGTTGTCACCAAGAAAACACTGCTGCAAATTCGAATTCCACCAGCAACCAACTCAACCGCCTCGGATCTAAGATTCGTGAGAACACAATATTTCTCATATAGAGATTGACTGTATGGGCTTTTACCGGATATTTCACCTTCCAAAAGGAAGGATGAATCCAGAGGCTACCTAGCCCGATTACAGGCTCTGCCTAGAGAAATAGAATGTAAACACTTCCTGAATAGTAGATCTGATGATCAACAGCTCTGATACCATGTAGAAATTTTGAATAATTTAACACATATTCAATGGAGATTATCGTGATCATGTACTATTGCAGGAAACATACACAATACATAAGCTCCTCTACATTGATCATCAATATAGATGCATCAATAACAATAAAACATCAAGAGCATTCACACATTTACACAGTATGTATCCCGGGGAAAGCATCTCGCTAAAAACCCCAACTATCTGTATATTAATGATTGAGTCATGTAACATTACACAGCGTAATACTTCTCACAAGTATCTCCACCTCTGTTACACACAATACAGCTCAGATCTGAATCAATCACTGGCTCAAATCTCCTTCGCTGCTTGCCTGCCTCCGCTGCTCAATACCTGCTCAAGAACTGATGATAATTCCAAGGCAACCACGTATTTAATTGGCAAAATCACGTGAGCACAAGCTACAATGTGGGCAAATACGTGGGCAAACTCATTGGCATACTCAATCCCTTGATTGTGCAAGATCTGATGCACAACTATAGTCACAACTGATAGCAATCTGATTCTCTAACACCTGTCCCTGCTGAACTGAACATGCACTGACATGCAACTGAGTTAACTGATGTATTCATTAGTTGTATTATGAGTTAATAACTTGTGAATTAATTAATAACTAATTCACCCAACTCATCTCTAGTCTATTTTCCAGTTAGACTAAATACAACCAGTTTAACAAAGCTAAACTGAACACAACTCCATCAACTGCACCTCCAGTCCACTAAACTCAACTTACTTGAGTTCTAACTGAAGTCCTGCATGCAAATATTAGTCATCCCATAGGTAACCACGTATTTCCTTCTGGGATCTGCATGTACCACATCCGTAGCTCATCCTGAAGTGCTCCAAGAGAATAAGACAAAGTTTATAGTCTAAATATTATTATGAGCTAATAATATTTGACTGTTCTATATTTAGACTGAGCAGTCACTCCGCTGTGGTCACTCTAAAAATAGAAGTCCATCTATTTTTTCCAACTTGATCAATCATCCATAAACAGCAACCTGCAATCCATAGACATGATCCATATGTCTAAAAATAGACATAGTCTAAAAATAGACTTGCGCCAAAAATAGCCTGCGGGCCCACTTAGTGAAGGCGACTCTTTTCACTAAGCTCCATCATCTTGTTTCAATCTCAACATCAAGCATATCAACCTTTGAGTTCAGTCCTGTGAAATTCAAGGCAAATTCCTTGGTGACTTGTGCATGACCTCCCTAGAGTTTCTTGCAAAAATTCCAGCATCCAACTTGCTTGAATGCATGCTCAACTTCTCTGTTCTTCAAGGTTATGTCTAAACCTTCAAGTTCACTCCTCAAACACCTACCTGACCTGTGACTCTTTCTCTCTGCAGACCCCTCCATGAATCTCCAGTGGAATGGTATGTTTAATGACTGGCACTGTCTCAATCTTTGATCTTTGCCTCGCTTGATAGCTGCCTCACTTGATAGCTGCCTCGCTTGATATGCAAAGCATTCAAATTCAACGTTTGTAGATTTGTTCCTTATGCAATGAATACAATCATAATTAAGACTGTGAATACCTGGCTTTTCTTGGAACTTGCAATCCAAGTGTACCAGAGTATTTAGCAACTGTAATGATGGAGATAAACAGTTGGACATGATATGTGGAGTGTATAAGCTGACAATGGATGATGCAACCATAACTGAACTTGACAGATTTGACAGTTAGGAAAGATTTACTGCGGATTGCCCGAATCTCCGATTTCATAGCACAACCAGTGCGAAATCTGGATTATGTGCTATGAAATCACCTAAAACATGTTGCGTTGCAAAAACACCTAAAACTGACTTATGCGCTACGAAATCACCTAAAGAGCTTTGTAGCACATAATAACCTTTGAACAAAGTTGACACATGGAAATTGTGTGAATTATGAGACCAGTGATGAATGAGAATGCATAGTAGACTAATAAGATTTAGACTCTAAGGCAAACAAAAACTCAAACCTAGACTAGCACCGAACCTTTACCATCAAACTAATGTGAGCAGTTTGGGAATTAGAATTCTTAAGTGATAATAGTGGCTCCACTTGGGATAGTGTGCTCTTATAGTACACTAAGAACTCGCAGGTCCAGTGCTTTATCCTTTTATGACAAATGGAAATTTGCTTGACAAGCATCCCCTTCAAGCTTCTTGGGCCTTCACCTCGGGCTTAAGCTTGATGATCACTGTAGGAGAGAGAAGTCTATATCTACTAAAAAAATTGCTCATTCAACCTTGAGCTTATTTGCATTTTCCTACCTACCTACCTACCCTATCAGCTGCAAGCTCCACTTGTAGCTCAAGCAACATGATATTTCCAATAAAGCCAATCAATTGTCCTTTCTGATATTGGAGGCTCTTGACTACATTCAACCTCAAAATAACCATGATAGTGAGATGACCAAATCAACTTATAATGTGTATGATCTTCATAATGCAAATGAAATTGAAATACTGATGTGCAAAACTTTGCCATGTATTCATTTATAGGGTCAAAGAGAACATGGTTATTTTGATAATCATCATAACATTCTACCTCTTCAGACAACTAATCCTCAGCCACACACAATTTATTTGATATGCTATCCAACTTCTTTTCCGAATGATTCCCACAAACAATGTAATTTTCCTCCCTATTATGATCATTCATTGATGTAAGTTGCTGCAAGGAATCACAAAATTGAACAATCTTTTCCTCTGCCTGAAGATTATAAAAGCTATCTTCCAGTACTTCTTCATGGGGTTTGTAATCAATTTCATACTCTTTATGATCAAAAGACTGGCAAGTTCGTTGCATCTTCTCATTAATATCAGAGGATTGAACATGGATTTCATAAGTAGACCCCCGCTGATTTTCATGTTGCATTTCATGGGATGTTATACTTTCTTTTTGGTGTTGAAATGTATTGTTATGAAGAGCCTCTAAAATTTCTTCATCCATAAATTCATCATCATCATAACAATCCTCCAAATAGTGAATAAGACTTAAAGAATGTTTACAACAATCTTTGAGTAGCAATAATGAAGGATGACATTCTTTATACATCTCATAGAATTCATCTTGAAAACTAGCAAGCGAATATATTGAATCATTTTCCAAACTTTTATACCAAGACCATGCTTTTCCTTCTAAAGTTGTCATAAACATCCTCATGATACAATCTTCAAGGAAATGAACCTTAAGAGTGCGTACATGCATATGGAACCTAACCAAATGAAGTGCAACATTGTCCTTCTTTTCATCCTTGAATATTGGAAGATACTCTAAGCAATCAACCTTTGGCATAGGATTTGGAAAACCAAGGATATGAGACTGACTCATAGGAGCATACTTGGCATTCATTCTTGCAGTGGAACTCATCTTGTAACTTCATCAAGCTACTGATCTTCTAGCAGTGGAGTCACCTTCCAATTTATTATTTGATGTGTGGAGTCGCTAAGGTAGTTTGCAGCCTCAAAAACTTTCTAAGCTCCTGCTACCTTCAGAGGTTCAGCTTCTTAATTTCGAGAATGAATAGACTTCAGGCTCCTGACAGATGCACCAAAATGTTATCTCAAAATCTGACCCTGGAAGGCTGTAGACCAGGAAGACCTCAAGTAACTATTTCAAATCTACTTTAGGCTGAGGCTTAGCCTCCCCAACCAGAGAGGGCTCTCTCAAAGGATTAATGTTTTTTATTATGATTAAGATGGCTAACTCTTGTGAAATGAATGTAAAAATATGAGTGGTGGAAACACAATTAGAAACTATATATTGTGGTTATGGAGTCAACATCATTTCAGTATAACAATGGAATCAACCTTACATAGAAGTTAGGGCATTCAGGATTCAACACATTTAGAACATACCAAAAACATATAGGACCACACAGTCTATGAATGTATACAGGAAATTAGAGCACCATGAGTGAGTTCTAAGTGATTACACATTCATACCACTACAAATATTGGGAAAAGAACAATACAACACATTCTGAACATCGAATCCCTCTTGAGTCCTGAGAAGCAAAGCCAATATTATATTACTAAAACAGAGTCTTTACATAAAGCCAAATATCAGAGCTTTTTTCAATAAATTTCCAACCCTGTGCACATTGCTCTTTCTCCTATTTATAGAATTCTTTTACAAAGCTGAGATTCCTCCTCCAACATGAGGGGAATTCAAATTCTACTTCTTATGATACCTATTCACACTTTAACTACCTATTAAATGTAACAAACTGCTAACTAGACTTTTTAGAGATCTAATACAAATAGGAGTCTAACTTCATATCATGCTAATAATAGCATTAACTACAATCAATTCTCGTTCTTTGACAAGTGGTATCTTTTAGTTTAGCTGTAGTAGGTGTTTGTAGTTGCCTGCTAGTCTTTAATGTCACATCTTCTCCATTGCTCCTGAAAAGTAGGAAACTGCCCCTGTTTATCTGCTTTTGGTTTTCCTCAAAGATATTTGAAACTAATGAACCATGTCCTTCTTCTTTGATTATACCAAAATATATTAAAATGCCACATCCTTGATGTGCTGTCAACTTTTTCCATGTGTGAGGACAAGAACTCCTCCAAACTGTCTGACATATCATGAACTATAGTAACTCTGATCACTTTATAACAAAAAGTTTAGAGTTCGAATACATGTTTCTTCCCTTGTTGAATGTTGGCACCTATTACATGATCCTTGGAAGACATTCCTTTTTCAAAAATCTCCCCTCAGTCCGTCAAAATTGGTTGACTGAGTTTGAATTATGGAGCTACAGTAGTTACGTAGTGCGCTACAAAACTGTTGTGCGTTAGGCATCATCTTAAGCAGTTTCTTAGCATGCTACGAAACCGCTGTGTAATCACCAAAACACAGCCTAATATCAAAAATTTTCTATATTGAGCTTCTTTATATTCAAACATTCTTTTCAACTGCTCCAAAGCTTTTCAAAACTGAGTGGAAATGTATGATTTTTCAATAAAAATTATAACAAGGAAAAACCATCAAAATTTGGAACATAACCTTATTTGATGTGTGACTTCCTTAAGGAGATTCTTTCTGCTGGGTTAACTGCATTTTTAAGTCCTCAATTTTCTTCTTCATGACTTTGGTCCCAGCTCTCGGCTTTGTATTGACCTTTCTGATGACTTGTGCTTCCTTTATTGCAGGGACAGTCCAGCTACAAAATTGAACATTAAAGTCGACCACCTCTGGTATTTGAAATCTTTTGTCCTCCCACAGAGCTTGCATTTGGTTAAAATAAGCTTCCTTGATTGCATGTTTTCTGGATACTTTCTTTAGTCTAGCAATTTCAAAGTTTGCCAATTCCAACTTTCTTTTCAACTCTTCAACACTATCTTCTTCCTGAAGGGTAACTTCTTTACCTTTATCTTTTCCTTCATGAGACTTTGTTATCTCCTCTGTTTCATCTGCTCCTGGCAGTATCTCCTGTATGTGTTTGAAATTCCTCGTTATGGATCTTCTTGGCCTAACGACAAATTTATCAACCGGATCATTGAACTTGAGATTTTTCGAGGCTTTATTTCTCTTAGCCTTGTCTTTTCATGACTCTATCACATCTGCTTGAACCAGGGGAGACTCTTCAATATCAATTTCCTGCAATATGTAGTTAAGACTTCCCTTTGAAACAGGGGTGTCTTCAGTCACCACTTCTTTGCCCTTTTCCTTAGCTAATTGGCCTCTTGTCATTCTTCTCTGGACTACTTTACCTGTGGGTGATTCATGTGCACCCTCTTTGATTTGAATTTTCTCTTTCTGGGATTGTTGGGGTGTATCTTGGATTATCAGTGGCTTGGTGGGTTCCCTTACCTATTTTGTAGCCTTCACCTTTATAAACCTCCTGGATCTTGTTTCTACCTGATGATCAATTGTTGCTAGAAAATATTTTGTATTTTGAGGACTAAGACCAGTCTCGTTCTTGAAACCAAACATGAAGATGAACTTGGGCCAGTCTCTACCTACCTTTTGGAGTTCATGCAGAACAATCAACTTAACCAAGCCATGGTGGAACAATGAAGTCTCACAGGCCTCTTTGCTTAGTTGCACCTTGTCACACATTCTGCTTAGGCTATGAAATAAGTAGAAAGGTAAATCAATAGATGTCTTCCCTGTGAAATGAAATAGAAGTTTAAAATGATATGAATACACCTTATTATATCTCCCTTCACAGGTAAGGTACCTCTGTATGCAGGTAAGTAAATTGGCATACGAATCCTTGAACAGACTTGTTTAAATCTAAGTTAAAGAACTCGTGCTTCAGAAATTCTTTGCATGGGGTCATATCAAATTTGAAATTCTTAAACCAACTTTCTTGCCCCCTTGGAATCTCCGTAACTATGGATATTATGTCTAGTGAGACCTGCAATTCAAGCATACCAACCTTTGAGTTCAGTCCTGTGAAATTCAAGGCAAATTCCTTGGTGACTTGTGCATGACCTCCCTGGAGTTTTTTGCAAATATTCCAGCATCCAGCTTGCTTGAATGCATGTTCAACTTCTCTGTTCTTCAAGTTTATGTCTAAACATTCAGGTTCACTCCTCAAACACCTACTTGACCTATGGGTCTTTCTCTCTGCAGACCCCTCCATGAATCTCCAACGGAATGATATGTTTGATGATTGGCACTGTCTCAATCTTTGATCTCTTCCTCTCTTGATAGCTACCTCACTTGATAGCTGCCTCGCTTGATATGCAAAGCATTCAAATTGAAAATTTGTAGATTTGTTCCTTATGCAATGAATACAATCATAATTAAGACTATGAATACCTGGCTTTTCTTGGAACTTGCATTCCGAGTGTACCAGAGTACCTAGCGACTGTAATGATGGAGATAAGCGGTTGGACATGATATGTGGAGTGTATAAGCTGAAAATGGATGATGCAACCATAACTAAACTTGAAAGCTTTGAAAGTTAAGAAAGATTTACTGCAGATTGCAAGAATCTCCGATTTCATAGCGCAGCCAGTGCAAAATCTGGATTATGGGCTACGAAATCACCTAAAAATTGTTGCGCTGCGAAAACACCGAAAACTGACTTATGCACTACAAAATCACCTAAAGAGCTCTGTAGCACATAATAACCTTTGAACAAAGTTGACACATGGAAATTGTGTGAATTATGAGACCAGTGATGAATGGGAATGCATAGTAGACTAATAAGACTCAGACTCTAAGGCAAACAAAAACACAAACCTAGACTAGCACCGAACCTTTACCATCAAACTAATGTGGGCATTTTGGGAATTAGAATTCTTAAGTGATAACACTACGGAAAGAAACACACATTCCATGCAATCATAATTCTACTATAAGAAAACTATACGATAGGGGGTGTACCTGAGGTCCTACGTTTGAGAAGAGCCTTCCAGGGTCCAAACCCTTCTTGGAGTTCCTTTGCTCCTTTGACCTGCAAAACAATTAATTCAAGAAAGTACATCAATGTATGGACTAAACATCATAAAGAAACCATCTTCATATTATAAGGAAAGGTAGTTAGTTATGCAATTAAACAACCGATCACATATGAATCATAACATGAATATCATAACAGAAGAAGATTTAAATCAGGAACAAAGACATGTGTTTCTTTTATTATAGACAAAGAAAGTACAGAAAAGGAACAATTTCACCTGAGTCATCCTTTCACAGGCTCCAAGCAGAACCATCTCCCGGATTCGTCCAGTCTCAAGCATTTAACAAACTCCTTCCATGACTTACTCCATGATCTCTGAAGTAGTATGAAATCATCAACACACAAGGAAACAAGGGTTTCCTATAGGATGGGGGAAGTGTAGAAAGCACAAGGATCTTCAGACTTGGTCAGGGAAATATTAGCATAGTAATCTTTCTCTCTCTTCTCTCCTCCCTTTGGCCTTCCCATAGAAGCCTTTTTATACTTCTCCCAAAGTAGTTTTTTAGTTGGGAATTCGTTGGGAACAGTTGGGCCACGGGCACTAACATGTGATCAACAGGTAAAACCCGTGATCTCCACCCGAAATTAAGGAGATTTATTTTTTTTAAGTGTTTTTATACATATCGGCGGGTTGGGTATACACGGACCCGCCTGTACACACGTTTAACTCAGGGAAATGTCGCGTATAAGGAAAAAACACTATTTTTTTTTTTAATTTGGGACCAGGTTTAGAAGGATGGGTTGCCCTAGGCCATGAGTGCAGCATCACAAACCTCAAGAGTGAGATTTCGAGCTATAACAGATGCCCCCTAATATATGAGGTCAGAAGGGGTACATGATGGCCGAAATGTATTAAGCAAGTTCATGGAAAGGAAATCTGTCGAAAATTGAGAAGGATTGCACCAGAATTCAACCTCCCTAGCCACAAAAGGAGATCAAAAAGAAACACTATCTGAGGTAGGCATACCCATGCTCAGAGAAAATACAGCATGTCCGCACATCAAGTACAAGCAGATCCACTAAGTATACAAGTATAAATGACTGGAAAATACATAATGGATCATCTGATCATGATCGAACAAGTACATGTCTGAATGTCACATATAAGAATGTCAATGATGCTGAAAGATGAAGCGGATCACTGATATCAAAGACTGATCCCAAAAAGTACCAACTAAACATGATGGAATAAGATGGTACTACACTACAAACTCAGGTGCCAGCATATAAAATGTCGCCATGAATGACTGCAACATATAAGGTGAAGTGGTATCTACTAGCAGCAACAGAAGCAACTGTCAAGTGAACCAACGAATGTTGATACAACTTGAGGTCTTCACTGACCACTGTGGTACATTTCTACAGCATGGGAATAAATGATCTGAAGTCGACCATGTAAGAAATCGTTTGATTACCGGTCATTGATGTATACCATTAACAAACGTGAGACTACTCACCGATAATGATAATGAGCATCAAGGTACCTAGTACAATCCAACAAGTGTGAATAGATGAGATGGAGTCAAACACCTGTAAGAATCTATCGATCAGGAGACAATGACGGTTTCCCACTGTTGATAGCAAAGGATCTGCCACTAATGACTACAAACCCCAAGGTACTGCCAAATGAACTCTAGATATTTGCCCCAGAGCAATGAGTCAAAGTCGATAGGGAAAGATCCGCTAGAAGGAAGGCATTAAGGCATCCTCTATCAATCTAGCGCAAGTGTAACCAATAGGCCAATAATGTGGAAGGAATCAGACAAAAAAGATGTACTAATCCAACCAAAGTACATTTTCGGTGTACTCAAGATGTGGCTAGCGCATGGCAGAAACCCTCTGAACCAACCAATAATGAAAGTTGACATAGAGGCAAGGTATCCACCAATAGGGTCAAATGGAAACCAAGGTACTGCATGAATCCCAATGTGTGATAATGTAAGCTAATGTCGAACACAAGGGAAACCACTCAGTCAAAGACCCATGATACTGATTGATGCTGAGCACAAGGTGACCTATCAATAATGAAAATAGGGCCAGGGTGTAGCTCTAGGCCTGTCCTCAGAGCAAGATGTCATCGTTGATAAGGACAAGACCCACCAGCAAGAAGTCAATAAAGACCTTCTCAAACTGGAATGAGTAAAGGACCAATATAACTGATGTGATGATAGACATAGCACTGACAACCAGGAATGGACGACTGAAAAATAAGTCAAGAGACACCGGAGAGAGGCTGACTCAGGCTAACTTCCCTTGAACAAAAGCACGACTCAATGTGACTATGTGGCAACATATGATGACTCTGTATAAGCTCGTTGGATAGGAGGCACAAACGAACCCTCCATATGATTGGAAGAGATAACCAATAAGGGGAGAACTGACTCAATAACAAGGTTAAGGCATACCTAAGTCAAACTAAATCCCACCCAAGTGGAGGAGACTTTGTTTCGAGTGCTTTGTTCAAGGGCGACATGACTGACTCTAGCTGCCAACAATAAATAGAAATATTGTCCCGTTCTCGCTCTTTTTGGAATATATAATTTTTTTGGTATTTTTCTTTAAAGTTGGAAAAAGAATAAAATAATGCTATAGTACAATGGAAAGAACGAGTGTCAGCACAGCAGATGATCTAGTTCCTGGGATTGGAACATTCCTACGCTCAATGCAGGGAGGCGAAAACTGGCCAGAGACACTCAAAGGTGTGTCAAGTTGCAGAGGTCAAAGGTATGCAAGTTTGATTTTGCAGTTGTCATGGTCAAAAGTTGACTTAAACACGAGTCCAAGTGAAGCTAGCTTAAGGCCAAAAGGTGCAGATAGTCAAATGCAATGCAGTAGTACAACTCAACACAAAGGAGCCTCTAGGGTATAAGGCCAAAATGAAACAAAGAAGCAAAGAGGAATGAGTCTTCATTGTATAAGTCATGGTGGGACTACAGAGGACTCCCGAGCCTACTCAAATTGGAGTAGCATGGGCAGCAAATTTTAGTGAGGTGCTAACTAGGATTCCCATGTAAAGGATGGCTCTACCATCATGTCATGATTTAAGGAACCAGCGAGTGAAGATGGTTTGCAAACCATAACACGATGGGATCGACCCTATGGCAAGTGTATCGACAGATGGAAGCTAGTATGCGTGATGCAACGGAAAAAATGGATTCCCTAGCCTATATGCCAGTGAGAAAACAATACCTGCCATGACGGATCATCAGTCATGGAACTGTCTCGAAATTGTCGAAAACGTCCAAAATGTCCTGAAAATCAAACCATTCTCGACATTCCAAGCTCCCAAGTTAAAAGTTACATGATACCAAACAAAATCAAGTTTTGAACAAATTTGACATTTTCAAAGCTTATAAAAAGGATTTTGGATTCACCATTTTCACCATTTGAGTTTGAGAGCAAAGAATTGGAGCAAAAGGAGCTAACTTCCCATACACCAAATTCAACCATTCAAATTCCTCCAAAATCTCCAGGTAACTCTCATTCTTAACTTGTAATTGATTGTGATTAGTTTTAGAAGTTTTAATTAATGTTTTACCATTGAGTTTTTTGGAAAAATTTTCTCCGTGGTGTATACGCGGGTTGGTAATATGCAACTTGCATACACGCGGGCCCTACACGCAACTCTGTGTAAAGGGGACCCGCGTATACGCCGCAGACATTTCAAACATAAAAACTAATAGTTGAAATTGATTTTTCCTTCAAGATGAAAATCACCTGGCGAGAAAGAGAGCATACCGCAGTAGATGAAGAAGTTATGAATAGTGTAGAGGCTCTGGATGCATTACGGGGATGCGGTTTGCTTAAGTTTTTCAAATTACCAAATATGAAAGCAAACACACATCTGCTTGAGATGCTTCTTGATTACTGGAACATCGAGGAGGATGCTTTTATGATCGACCATATGCCACTTAGGATAGAAGTGGAAGATATCTATTTCATTACAAGCCTTTCCCGAAGGGGAGAGGTAGTACATTCCCGGGGGAGAACATGGAGCAGTCTCTCGATTGAGGACTACGTATAGATATATTGCCTGGGACATTTGAACAAAGTCGGAAGTCAGATTTCCATCACACATGTGGCGAGTCTACCATTGTGGATAATCCTGTTCATCATAGCTTGAGTGAACGGATCCGCTTCTTTGCATCAGGCATCACGTCTAAACATGAGCGTGGCAGTTGACTGTCTCACCACAGTGTTTGATTGGTGTACTCCACTTCTGGCTAGCATGAAAAGCCAACTCACTTCTATCAAGAGAGGACAGACCAAAAACTTCGACTATGGAACTATTTTGTGCTCTTTCTTCTTCGAGAGAGTCCCTGCACTTCGTCCCAGAGTACCAGTTTCAATCAGCGCCCCACGAGATCCTCGAATGGGCAGGTGGGTTGACCTGATGAAACGTTTGGGAGGTGGGGAGGTCCCACAGACTACTTTTAATGATGACTTATTTTCCTGGTGGGATCAGCAGATCATCGCCATTGATGACTACCCTTATGCCGGGTTGGATTTCCGAGGAGATCCCGATCTAGCATTACCACCGACCGCAGCATGGGGTGACATTGGTAAGTGATTTTTGATTTTATGATTTTTTTTTTTTTCAAATATAATAATGAACTTTGAAAATATTTTTGATAGGATTCAAATGACTAATATAATGATCATGTTCTAGATATTGGGTCTATACGACCAGATGAGTTTCCACTGTTGGAAATAATACTGAGAGGGGGGTGAATCAATATTATTTAATTCTTTTCAATAGGCCTTCTTTAATTTTGATCATTACCTTGATATAATAATGAGCATGAAACAAGAAAAATAGATAGTCACACCAAAGAACACCAGATATAAGGTGGAAACCCAATGTGGGTGAAAACCACCTGCTGCAATATGTCTCTATCTTCTTTCAATTAGAAACTTCTTTTACAATGATTTTGTACTGGTGCAGTCCTTTACCAGTACGCAGGCTGCAACCTGCAGAGAGCTACAACTCTCTCTCGTTTTCAAGTCTCTTTTGGAAGGGAGCTACAACCCCCTTATCTCTTTTACTTCTTTAAGGACCACGTTTCATTAATTTTCAAACTAGATCCATGAACATAAAATAATCATCAAGTACATGTAAATCACCCAATCTCCTTATACAATGAACCAATGAATCACCCAATCTCCTTAGATAATGAACCAATGAATCACCCAACTCTTCAGAATGATGTAAACAGAAAAGTAATACCAGAAATCGAAACCCAGAACTCTGCTGCAATAGATAAAATACAATCAACAATTGTTTCAAGATAAGACCACAACTTCACCAACAGGGGCCTACGTATATCTGCAGCTCTTCTGAGACTGAACTGCGCAGATCTGCACTGGTTGTTCTTCTTCTCTACGTACTTTTCTTCAGATCTGCAACTTTACTTCTGACTTACTATGTACATCTACACTGTGCATTCTTCTTACCTGCATACCTCACACTTCGCCCTTTTCTGTGCTGCATGTGCCCCGCACTATGCCGTCTCCTGAGTTGCGTACCTCGCACTGCACCTTTGGCTTCGCAACGTACTCTCGTACTGAGCCTTCTACTGAGCTGCGTACCCTCGCACTGCACCTACGGATCGCCTACAGACCTCTGATTAGGGCCAAATTTACAGTCCTCCAATGTGCCATAGTCAATCAAATCCACAGATCTGTTCATGTGCCCGAGAGATCACGACATGTCAATAGATTCACCTTAAGTTATCTCCTTGATTTAGATCTAGCTTTTAAAACCAATCACCCAAAATCTTCAGATCTTAAGATATTCAAATTTCACAAGTGTGTGGCCAAGAGATCTTCTTTCCTTTTTATAGGCAAGCCCTTCTCAATACCATGGTCCAAAACCATAATAGCACAATACCATGAACCCAATACTTGGGATCAACACTTTTGGATGCAATACCATGGAAAAAAACCATTTGCCCAAAAACTGTCGGACTAATACCATGAATCATTCATGAATATTCCCACGTGCACGTGCATTTATGCATTGGAGAGAGTGAAACTGGGGTCTGCACCTTCTGAACGTATCACCTGCGTACATGCACGCACTCCCTGGTCTGCGTACCTGCGGGTCCACAACTTCTTCTAGGATTACCTGAAAGTACCTTAATTTCCATGATTTTGAGTGCCTGAACAGAGATCAGCCACAAGAGTGAGTTGCCATCAAGTACAACACCTGTACCATAGAGCCAAAACAGAATCATAATGCCAACAATCTCCCCCTTTGGACTTGATGGCAACCTCAAGAACCTCAATGTCATTCTCCCCATTTGACATCAAGGGCAAAGGGTTATGCTCCCCCTGAGAACATGCTTAAGTCTTTGCTCCCCCTGACCAGATCGATAATCCTCCATAAATTTCTTCAATAAGAACCATAATCTACCATGACCATGAAAAAGATAGAGACATATTGCAACCATGATCAGATCAGTATCCACGATCTCCTTATGTGCTACCACAATGCCAACAATGCATTATATGTGCTCCCCCTGAACCTGTGCCATTGATCTACAACCAATCCATAAACCATCCAATGTATGCGTATACCACATATAAACCTCGCGTACAACCAACAGGTGAGATTTAACAACAAGCTGATGCATCAACTAATCCCAGCTTTTGCCTGAGGTATTCAAAGGTCTCCCTGGGCAATGGTTTGGTGAGAATATCAACAACTTGTTCCTTAGAAGGAACATACTCCAATTTGACCTTTTGTTCAATCACTTGTTCCCTGAGAAAGTGATACTTGATCGGTATGTGATTGGTCTTTGAATGCATGACTAGGTTCTTTGAAATGCTGATTGCACTTGTATCATCACATAAGATGGAGATAGGTGGAGTACAAGTGATTTGAAAGTCCTGCAAGGTCTGCATCATCCAAAGAAGTTGAGTGCAACAAGATGCAGCAGCCACATATTCTGCTTCACCAGTAGATAAAGCAATTGAACTCTGTTTCTTGCTGAACCAAGATACTAATCTAGAACCCATAAAGAATGCACCACCATAAAGAACCCATAAAGAATCCTGTCATCCACGCTTCTGGCCCAATCTGCATCTGTATAAGCATGAAGTGTGAGATCTGTATCTCTAGGATACCATA
>APFE030011215.1:26305-50522 GCA_000404065.3 Pinus taeda
GTACCCTTGACTGATCAGATTGATTTGTGTGATTTTATCCTTGAGTTGATTCAGTTATAGTTTAGTATCTGTTTCCTTTCAATTCATTAGAGCACTATACTACCGAACATTACTTGGGCAAAACAGCCTTGGATTGAGTTACTCTTTGAAAGAACCAAACGATCCTGGATTGACTTAATAATGTGGAATAATTGGTGGTGTGAGAGACCCTAGTTATAGCGTTACAATCATCTTCAAAGGCCATTAAAAGTTTATAGTGATTACCTTTTTCATCTTCATCGCTATTTGATAGTCCATCACTATCTTCATGAGTGTAATAGCTTTTCTTATTTGCATTTTGTTTCTTGTTCCATCTAACAGGTTCCTTCCCATTGTCAATCTTATCCTTGTGAGGACATTTGGTAGCATAGTGACCTACTCTTCCACAAGCAAAGCATTTGAATGGTAACTTACCTCGGAATCGTCCAGAGCCCTGTTGAAGATTTTTGACAAAATTTGATTTTTCTTCTTCTTCTGATATGTGTCCAGACTCATAGTAGTCTCCTTTGCCAGAAGCTTTGAAGGCAACTTCTCTCCTGTCTGATGGTCCTCCTTTCCTCATTTCATAAGCAGTTAGAATTACATGCAGCTGTGACATTTTAAGGTTTTGAAGATTCTCCTTTTCTTCTATTGCAGAAACTTTAGATTCAAACCTAGGGGACACAGATCTTAGAACTTTTTCAACCACAATAGGCTCTTTTACTTCTTCACCCAAATTTTTCATACAATTAACAATCTCATCTACACGAAGAAAATAGTTAGCCACACTTTCATCATTGTACATTCTGAGATTTTCATACTGCATTCTGAGGGTTTGAAGTTTTGCTCGTTTTACCTGATCATCTCCTTCATAGCTCATAACAATCTTGTCCCATATTTCCTTTGTGGATTTATACTGCATAACTTTGACAAATTCTGATTGCGATAGACATCCCAATAGAGTATTGACCGGCTTTGCATTTGTTTCATATTTCTTCTTCTCAGCTGGATCTATGGGAGTTGTTGTTGGAAAAGTATACCTTGTATCTATGATATCCCAGACTTCTGTACCCAGAGATTGAAGATAGGCAGTAACTCTTACCTTCCAATATACGAAGTTTGTCCCATCAAAAATTGGTGGCCTGATTGATGCTTCCCTCTCGTAGTTGCTCATGATGAAAGATCTTCCTTCAAGCAATCAAGATTCTTCAGAAGGACCTACTCTGATACCAATTGTTGGAAATAATACTAAGAGGGGGGAGGGGTGAATTAGTATTTTCTAATTCTTTTCAATATGTCTTCCTGATTTATACTTTAATTTAATCTTCAGATATTGATCATTAAGTTGTATGTCAGTACCATATAATAATGAGCAAGAATTGAAAACAGATAGTCACACCAAAGAACACTAGATATAAGGTGGAAACCCAATGTGGGTGAAAACAACCTCCTCCAATATGTCTCTATCTTCTTTCAATTAGAAACTTCTTTTACGATGATTTTGTACTGGTGCAGTCCTTTACCAGTACGTAGGCTGCAACCTACAGAGAGCTACAACTCTCTCTCATTTTCCAGTCTCTCCTGGAAGGGAGCTACAACCCCCTTATCTCTTTTACTTCTTTAAGGACCACGTTTCATTAATTTTCAAACTGGATCCATGAACATCAAATAATCATCAAGTACATGTAAATCACCCAATCTCCTTATACAATGAACCAATGAATCACCCAATCTCCTTAGACAATGAACCAATGAATCACCCAACTCTTCAGAATGTTGTAAATAGAAAAGTAATACTAGAAATCTAAATCTAGAACTCTGCTGCAATAGATAAAAGACAATCAACAATTGTTTCAAGATAAGATCGTAACTTCACCAACAGGGGCCTGCGTATATCCACAGCTCTTCTGAGACTGAACTATGCAGATCTGCACTGGTTGTTCTTTTGCTCTACGTACTTTTCTTTAGATCCGCACCTTTACTTCTAACTTACTGCATACATCCACACTATGCCTTCTTCTTGCCTGCGTACCTCGCACTTCGCCCTTTTCTGTGCTGCGTGCGCCCCACACTATGCCTTCTCCTGAGCTGTGTACCTTGCACTGCACCTTTGGCTTCACAGCGTACTCCCGTACTGAGCCTTCTACTGAGCTGCGTACCCCCGCACTGCACCTACGGATCACCTGTGGACTTCTGATTAGGGCCAAATTTACAGTCCTCTAATGTGCCACAGTCAGTCAGATCCACAGATTTGTTCATGCGCCCAAGAGATCACGACATGTCAATAGATTTACCTTAAGTTATCTCCTTGATTTAGATCTAGCTTTTAAAACCAATCATCCAAAATTTTAGATCTTAAGATATTAAAATTTCACAAGTGTGTGGCCAAGAGATCTCCTTTCTTTTTTATAGGCAAGCCCTTCTCAATACCATGGTCCAAAACCATAATAGCACAATACCATGAACCCAATACTTGGGATCAACGCTTTTGGATGCAATACCATGGACAAAAGCCATTTGATCAAAAACTGTCGGACTAACACCATGAATCATTCATTAAGGTTCCCACGTGCACGTGCATTTATGCATTGGAGAGAGTGAAACTGGGGTCCGCACCTTCTAAATGTATCACCTGCGTACATGCAAGCACTCCTTGGTCTGCATACCTGCAGGTCCGCAACTTCTTCTAGGATTACCTGCAGGTACCTTAATTTCCATGATTTTGAGTGCCTGAACAGAGATCAGCCACAAGATTGAGTTGCCATCAAGTACAACACCTGTACCATAGAGCCAAAACAGAATCATAATGCCAACACCCACGGCACAAGCATCATGGCCAAGGGACCGAAGAGGTGGCTGCAGCCACGGAACGAACTCTACACACAGTTCAGCAGCATTTGGTGAGGCTGACCCACCGAGTGCCGATGGTGGTGGTAGAATACCTTCCTATAGAGATGCAGTGTCATGTGGTTGGCATGCCATGTGACTGGGTCCACACTTTTAGGCATGTAGCCAATGCAGTAGTTGCCTACTTAGCCGCTCATCCTGAGCCGAGGAATTAGACATAGTGGACATGATTATGGGCATTTGAGTCCCAATTTTGCATATTTTTTGAACAGACTTATGTACACATGAGATGCTTTATGATACATATATACAGTTTGACTTTTTGATGCTTAATTTATTGTGATGAATGATTGATGTGCCAGTCTAATGCATGATTAGCAATAGAATCAGCTAACCAATTATGAGATCTTGGAATATGCAAATAATTAATATAAGTAAATGATCTTTGCAACAACCTCACCCTTAAATACTGGTGATATAAACATGGATCCCTTACCCGATAAATGTTGTTTAATTGTGACACTATCAATTGTGAATCAAGATAAACTACCAATGAGTTGATTTCATGAGAAATTGCCTCAAATAGTAAATTAATGACGGCAATATACTCAGCCCTATTGCTTGAAGCGGGACCGATGCATACTCCCCTTGATACCATCAATTGACTAGTTGAATAATACAGTACCCAAGCTGTGGAAGCAAGATTCCGAGTGTGCCGACTAGCACCATCGGCGAATCCAAAATAAACCAAGTCATCCATCAACACCTGCCAAAGCAGACCAAAAAGTGTTGATATCACAAACTCTCGAAAAAATATGTATAAATATACATAATGTACAAAGAAACCATTGCCTAGCTACTACTTAAGAAAAGTACTTCTTAAGATAGAGCCCGTTTCGGGGTTCCGCCAATTTGTTTCCTTCAAAATCGATTAACTCATACGACCCTTTTGTTAAAACTCGTTTAATTATGAAGGGACCGTACCACATAGGTTTGAATTTTCCTACCCCCAAGGTGTCCTTATCTTGGTCATAGACCAAGATAAGGTCACCTTCAGAAAAGACATGAGGACGGACAACTTTATCATACTGGGTTTTAACCCTTTTCTTATGAGCCTCATTTACTGTGGCTGCATCTCGACGTTGCTCATTGAGATGTTCCAAGTGAATGAGGCACTCTTCGAGATGAGACGTCTCTGGAAGGAGCTCAATAGCTAACTTAAGAGATGGAATTTCACATTCAACAGGAAAGATAGATTCCAACCCATAAACTAACTGAAAAGGTGTAAAACTTGTAGTAGTCTTGAAGGAGGTTTGGTTGCCCATAGAGTTGGATACAACATAAGATGCCAATTGGATCTATTTTTATCGATTGTCCTTTGCAGGATCGTCTTAAGAGTTTTGTTTACTGCCTCGACCTATCCATTGGCCTGAGGATAATAAGGAGATGAATGTTCCTACCGAAAACCTAGTTTGAGAGCCAATTCGGACATTAGTTGATTCTAGAAATGACTATCATGGTCAGTGACAATCTCTCTTGGGATACCAAACCTTGAGATAATCTAATTAAAAAGGAACAATGCCGCTGTCTCACTATCATTTTTATAAGTGGGCATGGCCTCAGCCCACTTCGTGAAGTAGTTGACGACCACGATAATATACTTGTGATTCGCTGCTGAAGGCGGATGACAAGTCATAAAATCAATACCCCACTTAGTAAAGGGACCGACAGTGACAACGGGAAAATGAGGACCTGGATGTGCGCGCATCTTTCGTGTATAAACTTGGCACGGGTGACAGCGTTTGACCGCTTCAACACAATTTTTGAAGAGCGATGGCCAAAAATAGCCGGCATGCAAGATACGCTAAGCTGTAGCAAGCCCTGATAGATGACCACCACAAGCTCCACTGTGGCAATCATTTAGCACATACTCTAATTCCTCTAAGTTTAAACAACGCTGAAGGATTGAATCAACCCCCCAACGATATAATGTGTCACCAATGATGATGTAATTTTTAGCGAGGTGACGTAATTTGCGACGTTCATCCTTAGAGAAAGTAGAGGGAAACTTCGAAGTCTGGAGATAAACAATGATATCTCCATACCAAGGGTCAAGTGAAGAGATGAGGAATAAATTTTCATTGGGAAAACTTTCCTCATAAACAATATCCTCTCCACATGGCAGCTCGGAAATAAGCTCGGCAAAAACCATAGATTTCTTGGACTTAGTGGAAAAGAACTCGAGATCAAATTCTTGTAGAATGAAAATCCATCAATTATATTTTCCCCCAATCACTCGCCTACTGAGGACAAATTGAAACGGATTGACTGCTACCAAGACAAAATTTTTGCATAGCAGAATATAATGACGGAGCTGTTGGATAGCATGGACAGCTGCCAAGGCCAACTTCTCAACCAGAGAATAACGAAGTTCAGGACCTATCGAGCCTCGGCTCAAGTAATAAATCACATGCTCGATGAGAGCATCATCTTCCTGAATGAGAACCATACCAATGGTTGATTCTACTGCAGCGAGATATAAAAGGAAGTCCCTACCATAATCTGGTGGACTCAAAAGCGGGGCAGAGACTAATGCCTTTTTCAAAGCATCAAACGACTGCTGCACAAAGTTGTCCCACACAAATGGAACCCCTTTGCAGAGCAAATGCATAAAACCTTTAGTGATCTCGACATAGTTCGCTATAAACCGTCTTAAGAAATTAGCCTTCCCTTGAAGACTTTAAAGTTGTCGAATGGAGGATGGGGGAGGCAACTGGACTATCGCCTCTACCTTGAAGGGATCAACTCTAGTCCCTTCATTTGACATGATGAAACCTAACAATCGACTGAACGTAACTGTAAAAATGCACTTGTTTGGATTCAACCAGATTTTATAAGAACGACATCGCTCAAAAACCATTCGAAGGTGACTGGGATGATCAGTTCTTTTTTGAGAACGAGCAGCAAGATCATCCAAGTATGCTTCGATGATACGTTTGATGTCATGGAAAGCATATGACATGGCCCGCTGGAAAGTGGCTCCAACATTTTTAAGACCAAACGACATCTTTCTGTATGCAAAGGTACCCCAGGGAGATATAAAAGTTGTCTTATGTTGATCTTCAGGACGGATACAAATTTGATTATAACCAGAAAAACCATCCATGAAGGAAAAAATCTCATTACCCGCACACTCATCAATAATCTGATCAATGAATGGTGTGGGGTAATTATCTTTTGGACAAGATTTATTTAAATCCCTAAAGTCGATGCATACTCAGATTGTTCCTTGCTTTTTATCTACAGGGACTGGATTAGAAACCCAATCGGTAAGAGGAACAGGGTATATAAAACCCACCTTGAGCAGCTTCTCTACTTCGGCTTTAATGGCTGCCGCTTTCCTAGGATTGACCGGTCAAAGTCTTTGACAAACCAGCTTAGCATTTTCATATGTCTTGATCTCATGTTGAACTATAGAAGGATCAATGCCAGGCATTTCCTCATAAGACCAAGAAAATACATTTCAAAATTACTTAAAAAGGTCAGTGTAAATTTTCACTTCTTCAGGGGAACATTCAATTTCAATGAAGAGATTCTCAATCACGTTAGGGTCCCTAGGGATATTTATATACATCGTTTCTGAGATCACCGACATATTACCTTCGGCACGAAAGTGTGTTGGAGCCAAAAGATTCGATATCTTACAAACATCGCTAGTGAATAGCTTGGAGAACCTAGCTTCCACTTCCTGCAATGGAGGAAGGAAATATGAATGATGGTGTAAGTCTTCCCAAGGTTGATCTACACCCATCATCACTTCGAGGATTGCTTCTTCAGAAGATAAAAACGTATCTAAGCAGTCCAAAGCGGAGGGGGAATCACAGGCCCAAGTTGGGGCCACATAACCCTCAAACTCCTCTTTGGAAGAAGGAGCAAAGTGGTCATCTGCGGAGTTGACGATAGACTGATATCTAAGCTCAGCCGCAGACATAGAGGATGCCATTCCATTTAATTGTCCTTCAGTTAATGTGGTCATAGGTGAAGGCAAGGTCCAAGGGTCTGAAAAATAATGAGTTCAGAAGAACCCTTCTCAAGGAGACTCCTTGGATGATGAAACGACATTGATTCGAGCGATAGGAGAGGGAAACTCAAAGGTACCCATCAACAAGGAATACATCCCAACTCCTAGATTCTCCGTAGGCGGGCGAGGGTTATCCACTATGGGGACAGTAGAGTCAGAAGTTGCTTGAGGATCAACTATACAATAATCGAATTGATCAACCTTAGCGATTTTCCCTTCATGAGGAAAGTAGATGACATGAAATAGAGTTGAAACAATGACATCTATCTCGTATACCCAATTCCTTCCTAAGAGGAGATTATAGTCTAGGTTAGCATCTATGATCTCTACTTCAACATTGACGACCTTTCCTCCAACACATATAGGAAAGGTGGGGATAATCCCATGTGGCTTGTGAGAATGCCCATAAAACGCAGTCAGAAGGGTAGGTGAAGGAACAACCAAAGGAGATCCAATGGCCTTCCAGCAAGACATTGACATGACGCATGTGGAAGCTCCCTCATCAATAACGGTGTGAAAAATATGAATCTTTGGGTATGTAGACTTTATCTGGAAAGCCATGTGATGAGGGAGTCGCTTTTTGAAATTTAACATGTCGAAAGTGAGCACTAAAGAATTGGTTGGATCAACTGCCCCAATTGCCGAGAGTAAAGCACTTCGCTAAGCTGGACATGACTGGAGAACCTCTAAAGTAGACATGGTGCATGGACTCTGGGCTATATCTTCCACAATGGAATAATTCTAGGCAGCCCTAGCATTAGGATTGATAGTTATGCATTTAGTGGAACCTTTTGGTATCCGTGGTATAGTCTCAATAGCGGGTCGCTCAATATGAAGGTCGGTATTTCCGGAAGTAGTTTTGTCCTTGGAAGTTTCGGCTTCACCGTAATCACATGACTGAGTAGCCACATGTACATTAGAATCCATCATGAAAACGTTCGATGATTTTTCCCCTTCCGGGCTACCCCCTGAGGAGGTACCAGGATTTGAACTCGTGCCAGCAAGTAATTGCTGCCCTTGGGGAAAAGGGTTGGTTAACACAGCTTGAGAACTAGAAGCCCCTTGCTGCCCTAACAAGCGCTGAGCGTCCTGAATCTTCAAGCAGAGATGAGTTAAATGGTCTCCACTACACAACTTGCATGGAAACTTCACTTTCTTTTTAGACTCATTTCTACCCCCACCAGCATTATTGCCAGATTTATCTGTGTCAGCCTTCCCATCCTTATTCTTTTTCTTACCTCATCCTTTCTTTTTCCCATTGGACTTTTTATTTCCTTTGGGGGTATCAAATTGGATGGCATTTATCGAACAGGGTTTGGAAGATGAAGTAGTAGACGATGTGACTTGGTTGTTTGAAGCAGTTTGCAATGACAACTGCTGCAATTGGCTCAACAAGTTCACCGCATTCGTGTCTACCAATCCAACAATACCATCCCCATGGGGACCTCGCTTTGACTTGGCTACATCAACCTTTGACCCAGGAGCATCTGGCAATTTTTTTGTAGGATCCTAGACTGAGAGTAGATCAATTCTAATTGTTGGGCCCTAAAACTAGCTTCCTCCTCGGAGTAAACTCCAGACATCGATACATCCTTAGAGATCTCAGGTTGTAAAGATTTCAAAAACCATTCGAGATGGTACTCTGGAGGGATTTCGGCTTTAATGAGCCTCTTTCTCCATCTCCATTCCTGAATATGGTCAGAAATGTGAGTTGTTGTGTCCTGACGAAAATTGGCCAGAAGTTCAGTTCTGGCATCATAACGGACAGGCAACTGGAAATGATTTAAGAAAATATTAGCTAAGTCGGAAAAAGATGTAAAGCTGCCCCCTCACAACTCTATATACCATTTGGCCACATTACCAGTCAAGGTTCGCTGAAAAAGTCTCAACCTAACTGAATCATCAATAAGGGAGTTCGACGAGCACCACAAATGGAATGTGGTCACATGGTCGTCCAAGTCCTCACCGCTCTTCCCTTCAAATTTTGGAATGTCCAAAGGAAGTTTGGTTCGGACCGGAGGCCAGGCCGGATTATATTTGATTGGATAGTTTGTTAACTTTGTGAGGTCTGGCAAGTTCAAAGTTGCCAGAAACGGAAGCCTAGGAGGAACTTGGGGGTTCCACCCAGACTGGGCAGAACTCCCAAAGTTCTAAAAAGATGGGCCTAGATTTTGGAAGGCACCAGGCTGCCCGAAGTAACTTACAGAACCAGCTGAACCAAAAGGCATGCCTTATGATCTAGCATAACTCAGAGTTTGACCAACTTCGGCCGCAAAACCTCCATAACTGGCAAAGCTTCCTCCTAAAGGATTATAAGGAGCAGATAACCCCTGATAAGGATCCCAAGCAGAGGCTAGGGGAGGAATACTTTAGAATGAACTAACTGTGGAGTACGGCCTATTCCCTTGTTGGCCAAGAAACAAATTTCCAGTTCCCATACTACTAACCATAGGGTTAGTCCAACCTTGAAAAGGATTGCTACCTTGTCCTAAAGAAGAGAAAGGCATAGATCCAATTGTTGGGTTGGAATGTGGTATATGACCACTTCCAAAAGGAAAAACCTGGAATGAAGCCGATCCACCCATCATGGATGTGGTGGCACTAAACGGAACTGACAGAATACCCTATGAATGGGTGCCAAATGGGAAAAATCCAGAACTAAAAGAATTGGTTTGGGAGTTTCCACTCGTAGATGGAATGGAGGTAGTCCCAACTAAAGATGTGCTAGCAAAAGACCCGAATAAAGAAGCAGAGGGGATGGAAATAGTTCCTCCTCCTTGTACAAATATTGGAGTCTACACAGTCATAGCACTTGTAATAGAAGCCATGCTTCCAGTAGTGGTCATCGATGGTAAGTGTGTTATGTGACCTGGACTTGACAGTCTATGCATCGGAGACCCAACGTATTGTAACACTTTCGGATAACTAGGAGGTAGGGGAGAATTCAGAGCCGCGAACGACTCTGAGAGTTCTTCTACCTCTACATTATCTTGCATCCAAAAGATAACTCGAGAAAATCTAGGAGTACTTCTCTCTTGTCCTGTGGAAATACCAGGTCTATCTTGAGCACTGATGCCCCCGAGGGGAGGATCAATCCCCGATGCATCAGCTGCCACGAGATGAAACCCACCGGCAGTATTACCTCTACGCCTTCTAGGTGAAGGCTCTAAACTTAGTGGTGAAAGACCACGAAGTCTTCGAGACCGTCTAGGTGATCGGTCAGCCACTTTGAATTTTTTGTTAAGATCTAACTAAAGACTCAAAAAATTGAAAGCTAGGCCAACTAGGAGCACAAAGAACACACTATAAAGTCCCTAAAGATATCAGCCAGTCAAACAACTTCCAAGTATTTCCACTCCAAGTGATTAGGACCGGACACCAAAATACGAGAAAGTGAAGTAAGGGGCCTTCCGAAGATAGTCTGGTATAATGACGGCCCAGTCATATCAGTGAAGGTAACAGAGGAAGTTACACTGACCTCCTAACAATAGCCTGCGCCGGTGCAAGCCCCCAAGCTTCGTAAGGGTGCCCTCCAGTAGTACCGTTGAGAGTGATACAACGTCGACCTCAGGTGGCATGGGATTCCCCTCTGCAGCCACCTGTGTAGATCCCTAGGAGTAGCAACTAAGGTTACCAACTTGTATCAGAAGTCAGGCAGAACAGTTGTGAGGTAAGTTTGGACAATTAGGAGAGGGGTTATCTCTCTTCCCTATCTTTACAGACCCTCATGCTTAACTCCCAGATCCAGAACTTTCCTGGTCTTCCTAATGCTATTGGATTTTCACTCACTATTCAGACTCCTATGTTTGACAGTTTAAAATGGCCTTGGAGAGTTAACTCTCCACACACCTAATCCAAGGCCCTAAAATATCCTAAAACTTGTTGATCTATCTAACTCAAAAAATATAAAGTTCTAGTATATTTTAAATTAGCGCTTGATTTTAATGGGCTATTATTTAAGTCAAGGGATGATGGAAGTGAAACTAGTGGTGTTTTGACGCAAAAGAAATTAATAGGACCAAACTACATGCACATGCACTTGTTTTTTGTTTTTCGATGAAAAGCAATTTCTATAGGGTTCAGAGGAATTTCAAATAAAAGTACAACTTTTTCTTTTCTTTTCAAACTTCACACTCACAAAATCTAACAAAACTATAAATGCCTAGAAAGATGCACAAACTAATCCTAATGCAACAAATACATGCCGATGCAAAATTCAAAAACTACTCTTAAATCAAAAGATGAAAGTTGCTTGTTTATCGATTTTAGATTTGCCACTTAAATGTTTAGATGGAATATAAGTTTTTGTTGCTTATTTCGTCTAAGCACTAAAAGCAAGATGAAGACAAACAAATAGGCAATTTCACTCAACAAAAAGGAAAACTTAATAATAAAAAAAGTTCAAGAAAGCAAAACAAAGTTTCAAGAAATTTCCTTCAAAAGCAACTCAAAAACGCTCTAACAATACTAAAACTTGATGACTGAAAAAATAGGCGATGAAGCACTTTGCGAGTTTACAACACAAAACAAGTGGGAACTCAACAAAAAAGGTGCTTTGAAATGCTTTTAACAATCAACAAGCAGCGAGATGAGCTTGGCAATGGAAACCAAAGGATTGAAAAGACAACTTTCAAGAAAGCGTGAACAAATGACTTTTAGAAAGCAAGAAAAGAAGATGGTCATAAAAATAGTTCAAACATGCAAACCAAAAAGTCATTAAAACAAAACTCAACACAAATATTGAAATCAATCTTTCTGCCCTGAATACACAGAGCAGCCAAGATTCCTTGCGAGAAACCTTATGTGCTTAAGCAAAAATAAATGACGTTTGCAAGAAAACGAACAAGACCAACCTTTTCACAATCAAAGAGAATTCGAAACAAGACACTTGCTGTAAAACTAAAGACTGTGATAGAACAGTGGTTGTTCCAAACTAAATCAGACCAACATACTATCTTCTAGAAACAAACAATTTTAAAAATCTTGAAAATTAAGGATATACTCAACTGTGTTTGCACACAGAGGCATGTATACGTGACAAGCATTAAGGAAACTTGCATATACGCAGGTTCACTTAAGGAAAGGTGCATATATATGCTTCTGTAAACAGAGAAACTAGTGTATAAAAAAGCTCCAAATAAAAACAAAAAAAAGTCTGGAAAAAACTTATCAAAGCTCACAATTCAGGCACTGACTACACAGTAATAGAAGATAAATAGACAGCTGAGCCTTGATTGGCTTGAATACACCCAAACTAGGAACAACAATAGTGTTGTCCACAGCGGAGTCACCAATTATGTTGTGGGATAAACTCCCCTAAGGTCTTGGGTGAATACCCTAGCAGACTGAAGGTTATCTATGCAAAGAAACACACATTCCATGCAATCATAATGCTATTATAAGCAAACTCTATGATAGGGGGCGTACCTAAGGTCCTAAGTTTGAGAAGAGCCTTCCAGGGTCCAAACCCTTCTTGGATTTCCTTTTCTCCTTTGACTTGCAAAACAATCAATTCAAAAAAGTACAATAGTATATGGGCTAAACATCATAAAGAAACCATCTTCATATTATAAGGAAATGTAGTTAGTTATGCAATTAAACAACCGATCACATATGAATCATAACATGAATATCATAACAAGAAGAAGATTTATATCAGGAACAAAGGCATGTGTTTCTTTTATTATAGACAAAGAAATTACAGAAAAGGAACAATTTCACCTGATTAGTCCTTTCACAGGCTCCAAGCGGAACCGTCTCTCGGATTCATCTAGTCTCAAGCCTTTAACAAACTCCTTCCATGACTTACTCCATGATCTCTCAAGTAGTATGAAATCATCAACACACACAAGGAAACAAGGGTTTCCTGTAGGATGGGGGAAGTGCAAAAGGCACAAGGATCTTCAGACTTGGTCAGGGAAATCTCAGCATAGTAATCTTTCTCTCTCTTCTCTCCTCCCTTTGGCCTTCCCATAGAAGCCTTTTTATACTTCTCCCAAAGTAGTTAATTAGTTGAGAATTCATTGGGAACAGTTGGGCCACGGGCAGTAACAGGTGATCAATAGGTAAAACCTGTGATCTTCGCCCGAAATTAAGGAGATTTATTTTTTTTTAAGTTTTTTTATAGATATACGCGGGTTGGGTATACACAGACCCGCGTATACACGCGTTTAGCTCAAGGAAATGTCGCGTATAGGGAAAAAACACAATTTTTATTAAATTTGGGACCAGGTCTGGAAGGATGGGTTTCCCTAGGCCATAAGTGTAGCATCACAAACCTCAAGAGTGAGATTTAGAGCTATAACACCACCTCAAATTAATTGGAACACACCTTTTCCTTGGAAACTTGGCCATCTCAACCCCAAAACCAATCTTGGCAACAAGGGTGGCAAGGAACTTATGGGATCCATCCACAATATCCTCAATATTTTCTTCAATATCATCCATACCCAACTCCATGTTATCCCTACCATTCACCTCCATCACAACCACAATCCCAACCACATCCATCTCAAATATACACTCCCACTCAACTACATGTACCATTATTTCCAAACCCACACATTGAAGTAACTCAACCCACTTACAATGCTAAGGTACAACACTTCCAAACATCTCCTCTTGAGCTCAATGGTAGTCACCATAGCTTAGGAGGATTATTACAAAAAAGTGATTCTCTTGATGCCATTGAGGGACAACATGCAGAAGAAGAAGATTCAAATCATAATACCAAAGGATCATGGGCTGCATTTGATAAAGAGCAGACAACAAAATCAGAGTTCAAGAAAGCTCTGTCATGGATACCATCAAATCCTCCATGTGTTCAAGAGAACAATCAACAAAAAGAGGAATATTTGAAGGTCATGGAAGAAGAACACGTCCAATATGATCCAAATCAACAAGTGGACGAGGGGCATCACAATTATATTGAAATATGGTTCTAGACAATCATTAAGTTACAACAATACCCTCTTTTTCAAATGTGCTTGATATCATCAAAGTCAAATCATTTGATCTCTCAAATTCAGATACATGTCAAAGCATACATCAAAAGCCTACACATCATTTTTTATGTCATGTTGATGTGCACATGGCTCCATTGGAAGTATTCTTATACTTGAAAGTGACTTTTTTCAAGTAGAGTAGGGTAAAAAAAAATTGAAAAAAAAAGAGGAAAAAAAAAATGTCAGGTGAAAAGCTCCTTTGAGGTGCCTCATATTGGCTCATTGATTGAAAACCTCCATGAGGTGGTCAATGGGTTGGGAAAATAGAAAAAGAGGAAAAACAAAAAGATCCTAGGTGAAAACCTCCTTTGAGGCGCCTAGGCAGACCTAGTAATTGAAAATCTCACTGAGGCAACTAGTAGGCCTAGAAGAAAAAAATAGAAAAAATAAAATAAATCCTTGCTCCATGCATCTCTTTGATGAATTCATGTACTCTCCAACATCTGCAAACAACAAGAACAAGTTGGTACCAAAAGAAAAAAATTTATCAAGCCTAGTCAAAAGATGTCAAATTTTTATTTTCTCCTCCCTTGCTTAAATGCTCCAACAAGGCCAAGGCCATGCCAATCCATAACCCACATCTATTTCCACCATCCACCCATCATTTTCAAGATTCTACCATTACATTTGGTTGTTTTCCTAAAAAACTATAGGATTCTCTATTTTACTACAAGATACAAAATACATAGAGCATAAATTTGTTTTTTCCACAACTTGAAAACAATGCATCCATTTTCCAAAAAAATTCAAGGGGAGATGCATATCGATGATGGTAACATGCTCAATAAATTTTAGTAATTTCTAGTGCACAGTTTTTGAGAAATCAACCTCCATCACCTACATCCATTTTTGTATTTTCTTGATATATGTACATCCATTTACATAGTTGTTTCATGGGGAGATTCATATGGATGATGATAACATGCCCAAGAAATTTCAACAAATTCCAGTGCACGGTTTCCAAGAAAATGACTTCCATCACCTTTAGCCATTTTTAGTTTTTCTCGAGATCGGTGAATCCATTGACCAAATTTTGTTTATGGGGAGGTGCATAATGATGATGGCAACATGCTCAGAAAGTTTCAAGTCAATCCATGCTACCATTTGGGAGATATGGACAAAGCAAGTCAATCTCCTGAAAACCTATAGGATTCTCTGAGATCCTACAGGATATAGAACATCACCTATAGGATTGGCAGTGAGCAATTTTGAAAGGGAAAAATAGAGATTGGCTTCATCAAGCAGTGTTAAGGAGGTAGGATCTACATTTCCCTACATTTTTCTGAGTGAAATGAACATAAAAAACCCTTCTAGTTTGTTGAAAGTGATTGTATCATAAGGGAATTGTATACATAGAATTTTTAAATTTGGTATTATACATATAGAAACCACCATCCATTACTGAAAAATAATAGGGGGAACCCATCAATATAGTCAGGATTCATCAGCACCCTCCTGTACTAGAGATATCCACAAGGCACAATTGGATGGATTTCTTTGAAAAATTAAGGGGATATGATGATGAAGTAGCTAGAAATTTGTAGTCATCTTCAGCATGGAGATCCAAAGGTCAAAGAAGCTCCATCAGAGCTTAACATCAGCATCAGGATCATTAGCATCACCATCCAACATTTGCACATCAACATCAACTCAGCAGCAACATGCATGTCTCTTCAACAACCATAAGGTAGGTTCATGTATGCAATATTATTGACCTCTTCTCTTGAGCATATTATAGTTAGAAATTTGTTGTCAATGCATGAGAGATGAGGTTTTATAAGCTAAGGGTGGGTCAACAATCTCATCCACCTTCAACTAGTTAATTGCAACTCACTCCTTCACTCATGCAATGTTGAAAAGTCAAATTATGAAGGGTGATGATTTCAAGGAATGAGGACAACAATTAAAAGAATAAATTTTTGAAAAGCCAAGTCACCACAACACTCCAACCCCTCCATACACTTCATATTCACTATCTATTCATCATCCATCCATCCCATTTCATTCTTGAAAAAAAAAAACATAACATCCTCTCCATTTTCATAAACCTACACTACTCCCTTTGAGCCCTAACATCATCATGCAATCCCTCTTCATCATTTCTCATCACTCCCATACAGTTAGAAGACCTTCAAAGAGGAAGAATGACTACTACAGGAAGGCAAAATGATGCTACAAGAAGGAAGAAATAGCTTAAGAGAGACCTAATCAAACAGAGAACTCTAACGCCATAAGGCAGTCATCTAGGCCACAAGAGAGAAGAAGAAGGCAACAAGAGGAAATGAGGCATTCACCATCAAAACAAAACTCAAACCACAGTGGTGAAAATGTGTTTTCGAAGAGGTCTCCAATCTCTTTATAGCTTTTGCCTAAGGCCTAAACATGGGAAAAAGGCATGGGAGTCAAGTTGAGGGCCTGTCCTATGCTCAAAAAGGGTTTCTTGTAGTTTTAATAGGGTTTCCTGTAGTTTTGACAAGAATTACTACAAGATGTCCGATTTCTCATCTAAATGCATTTTGAAGGTGTTAGAGGTGTCCAATTAGTGGAACAAGGTAGCAGAAGGTTGATAAGGGTGTGGAAGACCTTGCCAAACTGAAAGATATACAAGAACCCATCTTGAATAAGGGGAAGAAGGCAAGCTAGTGGTCTCAAGAAACAATGATTTTTCTTTGCACAAATATGTTTGTTGGCTTGTCCTTGTAGAACTTACAACCAAGATTCTTAATGCATAAGAGAGAGGCCACTAGGGCCAGGAATGAGGCACAATAAGGTCACTAAGTTGCTCATAGGATGAGCAACACTTTCAGTAGGGGGGTATGTGGGCCTCTAAATTAGACATAAACTAAGGCCCATGCCTCTAAATTAAACAATAATTTAAGGCCTATGACCATCCTTCAGCACATTAAACCTCTCTTTCTACATTAGATAATTTATTTTTAAGTTTAATATATTCATTAGGAAGTTTTATGAATAATTGGATATTTGTGACTAATATTATTTATTTTTTGTGGAATATTATGAGAATATTGGACAGATTATGAAGATTTTGAGGAGGAGATAATTTAGGGACTTGTTCCCTACTAGGGGAGGATCAATAATAAATAATAAATCAACAAAATATTATGGAATTATGGCACATATTGTGGAACTCCAATGATTGAGAAAATCTAGGAATGTGTTCCACTAATCAAGGGATTTTGGTGGGGAAACCTTCCTCCATTCATGGGGAATGATTCCTAATAATTTTGTATAAGTACCAAGTCGAATTTGCATAGCACAGATTGTGGAACTCCAATGATTGAGAAAATCTAGGAATGTGTTCTCTATCATTTAATGCAGATTCCTAGTATTGGAGACCAGATCCACTAATCAAGGGATTTTGGTGGGGAAAGCTTCCTACATTCATAGGGAATGATTACTAATAATTTTTTATAAGTACCAAGTCGAATTTTCCTTTAGGGGGAGATTTTCATTAGTGTTCTTGTGGAGAGAAGTCGTATTTTTGAAGCTCCATTGTATTTTCTTGCAAGGATGTAATTCTATTGATGAAAATAATGAAGATTGGTGTTATGTCCAACGTCTAAATCTTGTTCTCCTCCATAGGTCTCTGATTTTCCTTGGGCTTGGCCATCCTAGGAGTCTCAGAGCCCTTTTCTATAGTTTTTTTTCCTTTTTTTAACTTCTTATTCACATGCATCTCCTGTTTTTATTTGTTTCTATTTATGCATTTAGTATTAATGACTTCTTGTTGTAGGATTGAGTTAAATGGTTGAAGTAAGTTCTTTTGCAAGATCAAAAGCATTATTTCATCCTTGAAAAATATTTGGAAGTTCATAGTAATCATTGAGCTTCTTGGATTAGTCATCTTATTCCCAAATCTAGATTGTTGGACCTCCATTCTAGCAAAGAAAAATACATTTTTGCTATTTTCTAGAGCGTGCTAACAAGATTCAATTGAGTTGTTTCCACTTGCCTTAGATAAAAAAAACATTCTAGTTCATAAAAAAAATTACCCCATTGCATTTTCACTTGATTTGGTTGGGCATTTTTTAGATTTACTAGCTCACTAGTTCTCGAATTTCTAGATTTTCGACTAGTAATGTTTTTCTATTTTTTAGCATGGGTTAATAGAGGTCTTTTTCAGTGATTCCACTTGGAATGGGGACATAAGACATCATAGTTAATAAAAAAAATTATCTCATCCAATTTGGATTTGATTTTCTTGGCTATTCGATGAATTATATTAAATATGTACATCCTGTAGGAAATCACTGTAGCATCCTATAGGAAATCTTGTTTTGAGCCCGAATTGAGAAAAATCATCATTGAAGCTGGGACTAGACCTCTACTTGACCTCCATGCCATCAAGACCATTTTAACCCCTTTATCCTCACTTATGTCAGCATTTTATAGTTTGTAAGTGTAGGATTTAATTACAATTTCTTCCATTTTCAGTCTTACAGTAGATCTCATCAATGACTTCATCTTATTCTGCAAATTTTCCTCATGCATGAAGTAAACAACTAGCTCATTAGACTCTGTTTTTTTAGCTCATTGAAATTATTCTTGTTTACATGATTTTTTGCAAATATCATTTTTTGATGTAGTGTAGGTGTCTCAGAAGTAGAGAAATATTTCATAGCAAGCAACCTCCTTCTAGCATCATCAATCCATAATCATTCCTTGCTTTCACTAAGACCACCAATTTCATCATTTTATATGGAAACTTCTCCACGAATGTTGAGAAAATCCAACCATCTCCCAACCTTGGTTTTTAGTTCTGAGTGATCCTAGGCATTTTCTCACTCCATTCCATCCACCAACCACCTTCCCTAAGCCTTCCATCACCTCCAACACCCATCATTTTTCTCTCAGTTGTATCCTATAGAAATACAAGGAATCCTGTAGGTTTTTAGTACATCCTGTAGGTTTTCTTGTAGTGGCCTGTTTTGAGGCTGAATTGAGGGAAAACCTCTTGGAAGCCACACAAGGTCACCTAAGGATCTCCCAAGTCCTCCAACCATCCGCCATCATCTCCAAGCCACCTAGCACATCACCAAAAGAGATTATCTTTCACACTCTCACAAGAAAAAATACAAAAAGGAAAACAAATTTATTTTATTCATTTACATGCACATTAGTAGAAGGTTTGATGGTTTGAATTTGCATGCTTATGAAAATAGGATTACATAAAGGTTAAATTAGCATTCTTTTGAAGAAAACCTCTTATCAATTAATTAGAAAATGATGTGTTTTATCATTTGATTTGAGGCTCTTTCCTTGTACTTTCTTTCTTGAAATAGGTTAAGGTTCCATTTTGAACATTTCATTTTCTGCAATTAGTTTGGGATTTGACTTCAGTACATGCACTCCATTACATCATGACAATAAAGGAAGGGCACATTGTATGCTACACATGTAATGCCAATACCTCTTAAGTTTTTACAAACCCCGGGTTGATAATTAAAATCGGTAGCCTTTGGAGTTGCAACATTCTTGTTGCAATACCGAGACTCATCAAAAACCTTCTGCATTGTTTCCTTCCCTACATAATGTCCTCCCATATCTCCTTCTTGAGCTTCAGCGAGGATACTATTTTGTTCAAAATCGGGCACATATTGTCACAGTATTTCATTTGATCCCATCTTATACAAATGATCTACAATTACAAAGAAATATGTCGCGCGCACTACCAACTCTTTCTTTTGCTGACTGGTGTAACCTTTTGGAGTCATCTCGATATTCAAGAAGTGGATAATATCCACGAAGTGGTTATCTACTACGTGTACCGCAAAGAGTTGCATGGCGGGAAGCCCTTCCTCCAAAATAGTAGGCTCTTCTCTTGTCTCAATGCACAACAAATGACCAGGCGTTGTATTCAACCTTCCTAGTTTCACAATTACCTCAAAATCATATTCTTGGAATAACAATAGCCATCTGCATATTCCCCCCCCACCAACACAATCTTATTGAATACGTACTTCAAGGTGGAGTGGTCTGTGTACATCTTGAAATGTCCGCCCAACATATAGTTCCTGAATTTTGGAGTGCCTACACCATAGCCAATCCCTCGCACTCTGTTGTGGAGTAATTTTTCTCAGCCTTTGACAATTTTCTTCTTGCAAACGCTATAGGGTGATCCAGTTCTCCTTCACCAGCCCGTGTCAGCGCTGCTCCTAACATAATATATGAGGCATAAATGTGCACATGGAATTCCTTTTTCTAGTCTGGGAAGACCAATATCAGCGCGGTAACCATTTTCTCCTTTAAGACATCCAGACTATGCTGAAATTCTTCATTCCAATATAATGTAGTGTCATTTTTTAGCAACTTTTGCATGGGCATGGAAATATGAGCATAAGCCTTGATAAAATTTCGATAATACCTAGTATGGCCCAGAGTTGCGCACAACTGTTTAATACTCCTTGAGGCTTCCAATTTGATTATTACTGCGATCTTGGTAGGGTCCACCATGAGTCCTTGTTCGCATACCACATGACCCAACAAAATCACAAAGGGGACACAAAACAAGGACTTCTTCAAGTTCAGCACAATCTGATACCTTTGGCATGTATCCAATATTAAGTGTAGATTGTCTACATCGCGCTTGACTAGCCCAAACACTATCCAATCATCAAAATAAAACTCCAAAAAATTGTGAATAAACTCTTTGAATACCGTGATGACTACGCAAGAGAATATCATTGGCACATTCTTGAGTTTGAAAGACATCACCGTATATTGAAAACAACCCCATTCCATCATGAAGGTTGTTTTACTCCTATGTTCTGGTGTGATCTTGATTTGATGGTATCCAGAGAACCCATCAGTAAACGAATAGGCCTCCTTTCCTCCAACATTGTCGAGTACCTCATCAATAAATAGTGTTGGGAAAGGATCATGGACACATGCATCGTTAATATTTCTTAACTACCATTGGGCTCACCCAATTAGATTCCTCCACTGGTTCAATAATACCTACCTCAAGCATCTTATCCAATTCCAAGAAAAACTTTTCCTTGTATTTAGGATTAAGGTGATATGGCCTCTACTTAATGGGCTTCACATCTAGTTTCAGATTTATATTCATCACTCCCAAATCACCTATGATTCCTTTCAAGTATGAAAATTTTGTAGGGAATAAATCCTGATATTCGCAGAGAAATTCAACGAATTTATCTACTGTAGCATCATCCTAGTAATCCCCAATCTTTGTAGACTTCAGCTCTGTCTCTGTGCTAATGTTTACTTACCTAGTTTTCAATGGCGCAGTGATGTCTCTGTTCTCTATCTATAGTCCCTCAACCTCACGGTGGCCTTCTATCTCTAGGATATTAACATTCCTTGGATTTGCATCCTTCGCTTCAGTAGTCATATTATATCATTCCAGTGTATGGCACAACTGAGTGCTCCAATCTGGTTGAATCAATTCCAAAGGATCATGCGAGATTTGAAAGATCGCTGACTTAACCTCCTACAACACCTCATCAATGCTTTCGAACTCATATTCAAAGATAAATGTCCTCACAAAACCTTCTCTTAATACATCCCACTTCACGGTGTCATGGCGGAGCTCTGTCTCCAAATACAAATTCATAGGGATTGTGTCCAGAGTGTGACAAAATAAAGGCATCCATTCTAGCTACGGCTCTGTTCCATAAAACCTTAGTCCATTTGGCCAAATGACCACGTAGATCATTCCTCCCATCATACTTCTCAGTTACCCGTACTTTAGGATGGCCAAATCACATCCTCATCATCCTTCTATAATCGTGCCATTCATCAAAGTTGTCTTTGTACGTACCCCACCACCAAGTGGGAGAATGGCGCAGTGCCCAATCCAATGCCTAAAATCAGTAATTCTCTGGAAATTCTCTTTCAAAAGCATCCAAAAATTTATACATCAGTTAAACCATCGTAATAAGGAAATTTTCTTACCTCCGACTACACATGGAACAACGATTTGGTCATCATGTTGCAACGTAGTGTGGATACTTCATGCAACCTTTTTTTCCAATGTTCCAACTCTTCATCAGAATCTGAGGTACATAACCATTCACGGTCCCATGCAATTCGTCCATCAGTTGTCGGATTAACCCAATGTTGGTCTCGTGTTGTGACTTTATATATCTAATCCAAATCATCATCACTCACTTCATAGTCACGAACCGGTTCAATATAGCTTGGTCCTTCTGCAGGGTCTAATGGTACTACAATGGAAAGCGATTTTCTTTCAAACGAAATTGTCCACTTCTTAAAATTGATGGCCCCATTCATGTTGATAGCCCAATAAATTCCCAGGAGCATGACATAAGGATTACTATCATCAATAATCTCTATTACTTCAAAATTAGCCAGTGCACTTGCACCTTCTATATCTACGGTAACTCCATGCAATCATCCCATAGGGATAAACTTCTGCTGGTTCACCATCCTCAGTTGAATCAGAGACCACTGCAGTGCATGTATCCCCATTTTATCCCAGGTTTGTTTAGGCAATACGTTCGAGTCAGACCCCAAATCCAAAATAACCTGATCCATCTCATAGTCTCCTATTTTTGTGGTAAGCCTCATTTCCCACCTTTTTCTTGCCTTATGCTTATCAATCTTTCTAACTACTCGCGGTTCATTAAGAGAATTATCCTCACCGACACACTTGTTTATCAAATCTTGTATCCCTTTCACAACCTTTCTTTCACGTAGTAATTTCGTACAAGTTTCCAAGAATGTGGTAAGCATAGAGGGGTCAACCTCTATAGGCGCGTTGGTATCTGGTAGTTTGTTCTTACTCCCTGAGGTAGAGGCTTCAATGAAGCTCTTCTTCACTTCCATGAATGTTCCCTTCGCATGCTCTAAATCAAACCCAACCTCCTTTTCTGGGGCATTGAAGACCCATCCACCTTCTTCAGGCTTCTTTCCCTTATCGTCGCTAGTCATGATCCCGCTTCACAGTACAATATTCACATTCGAGTCCTCTTCGTGTGGCTCGAACCTCATCATCTATAAGTTATGGGTTGGATGCTAAGGCTACGCCTTCTTCTCCTATATCTTAGCTATTAGCACATGACATTCTTTGATTATGTGGTCAAAACTAGTGCAATATTGACATGACGGGCGTGTCTAATTCTTACACTCTCGTGTGTAGTGTCTTGGCATTATGCAATTGTAACAAATGACCTACCCATGACCCCTAAAGGTCATCCTCTACCTCAGCCTCATCCACGCCCCTGATATCCTCTACATGTTCCCCAAGCACCCTGATTCAGAGGCTGATTTTCGACTTGCATTCTGTCACGTGGAATGAGTCGAGGTTGCAGACAAGATCGACCTTCCTAGTATCTACTCATATCTGGTGACAAGCAAGCCAATCGAAAACTATCTTTCTCTAAATATGCAAGTAAAACAAAGGCAAACAAGTGTTTTTAGGCCTACCTTGGGTCCAATGCAAGTTTGTGGAAGCCTCACTCCCTCGCTCCAAATGAACTTCCTTGAAGTGTAATTCTACAAACACAAACAAGCAAACCAAATTAAATAGCACCTGAAAAGCCAATATCATAAAGCATATTCATCATAATGATCAAGGAGATTATGAAACAAACCACATAAGGCAATTTGTTGAGAAAAATGAATCTGATTGTATTAATTCAAATGAAGGAGAAACTTTACAACCATGTGCCTTGATGTTGTACAAGCTCCTCCCAGGGTCTGACAAGAAGTCTCCTCTACTTTGACAAGTTTCACTCACTTCCCAATGAAACCAAAAGGAATGTGATCTCTCCTCTCAAGTTTAACTAGGAACTCCCAATTCCATCAGCATTTACCCTCAAAATATTCAGCTTCTAACCTCTCTAGCAATTGACCCAATGCCTTAATTTATAGTGCAATGGAGGGAAGTTATTAGGTCCTCCTTCAAAGGGATAAATCCCTCCTTCAAAGGGATAGCTCCTCCTATCAAGGGATTAGCTCCTTCTCTTTTGGGATGCATGAACCACCTTGGAGCAAACAATTCACGTCAAAATTCTTCTAGAAACATCTAGAATTAACCCAAAAGTGAGTTTTTTAGGATAAACTTGCGCCTTTTTGGCTTTTACAGGGGTACGCACCCACCCCTTTACAGACAGAGCGTGCAGGTACGCAGGTATTATGAGCAAAGGGTGCGGGTCTGCAGGTAAAAGTAGGAGAAAGTGTGGAACCAAAGTAATATTGATTTTCAATGTCTTTCTCTCTTTTGCAAAGCTTGACATGAAGAGATAAGGTCTGAGACTTG
>APFE030011215.1:51803-64615 GCA_000404065.3 Pinus taeda
ATGAGATGTGATTAGATGTGTCGATGTCGAACATGTCATGGAATCCTTCAATCGAAGGTCAATGATGCAACCTATCGTCGAAGACGAGAAACCTGCCATTAAGGCATGCAGATCCCAAGGTACTGGAGATTTGTAGATCATATTTCTAGATAGAGAGTTGAAGTCGATAGAAAGCGATCCTTCATAGGCAAGCCCACAACACGAAATCATAGATCAAGTTTGAAGAAATTTATTTGCAAGGACTGACTCAGGGATGGTCAAGATGGAATGACAGATATTTTTGCAGATGAATGGCTTATTCGCAAAGACCTCTTGAACACATAACGACACAACAGATGGTTTGGTGACGATTGACCCAAAGTTAATACCCAGAAACCAGCTGAAGAATTTCAATTTGATTTGATCAACTATTAGGTAAAGGATTTCCCAACCCAGGTGAATGAAAATGTTGTGTTCAAGAGTGGTTACAAAGTATGACAAGTAGGCTCATTTTTCTCTCTTTTCCCCCACCATTTCTGGTAAGTACCTCTTTATTTTTTACAAGCTTGAGGAGGATAACATATGCTTGATTATAAGCTCACCCTTCAGATGAGTCCAACTTAGTTTAAATTCGAACCCTAAGAAGGAATGGTTCGTTCCTGTTTGTAATTGAACAGGTCCTTTACTGTTGAAATTTAATGAGTCCAGTATAGGAGAAACTCGGCGTTTTTCATTTTTAGAGAGTCTGAAAAAACTTAAGGAGACTCCAGGGTTGACTTTTTCGTAAATTTGTGTCTCCCAAGCCTGAAAAAAGTATAAAATAATACTTGAGAGAACTGCTTGATCTTTTACGACCAAGGAGTACTTTTTGCAATTAGTGCCTCTGATCCGAAAAACAAAAAAGCGATCAATGACACGTCGTTTTATGACCAATATCGAATTTGAAACGACAAAAACCCAGAAATCTTTTCGTGTCTTTATGGTCAGAAAAGGGCTGTAATAGGGTCGTCTTTTTAGTTCTGTTTTAATGAGCTTAAAAAGAAAAACTCTCCAATCTTTTCATGTTTTAAGAGTCAGAAAAGAGCTTAAAGATGACTCTAATGGTTTTTTGTTGAAAATGATTGATTTCGCCTGAAAATCCGTTATCCTGAACAAAAACTCAAACATTACTCATACCTGTTTAATAATAGGTTAAAATGTTGCAAAAAACACCTTTTTAAAGTGAAACATAAACAAATTTAGATTTTATTTACCCAAAAAACTTATAAAAAGGACTTTTTACCATTCATTTTTACCATTTGAGATTTGGTTGAGAAAAAAAAGGGCTTTTGACCAGAAACTTCCTGCGAAGATTACGGAAAATCCGTTCGTTAGAATCGAACGTCGTCTCCTCCACGTAATTCACATCATCCTACTCTTCATTTTTGTTCATTGAAATTGTTTTTTAGGGCTTAAATTGTGTTTTTAGGAGGTTTTTAGGTTTAGAAACCCGCGTGTGGGGGCCCGCAGGTTCACTACAGGGGACCTGCGTACCCTGATTTTTTTGCAATGGGAAAAAAGTTAGGGGTACGCACCTGCCGTGAAGGCAAGGTGCAGACCCCACTCACTGTCCCTAACAAGGGGGTGCATACCCTGTGCATAGGTTTACAAAAACCTAACTAACTCAAAAAATACCCAATGAAATCAATTTTGCATATTCTAATTCACCTTTTTACTTGATTGTAGGATATCCATCATGCTTGATTGGCGAGAACGAGAGCACGAGGATGTGGACCTCGCCGCGATGAATCATCAACCTTTGATTGATGCATTGAAGGCATGTGGGTTATACAAGTTCTGGGCCATACCTGGCATGAGGGCCCAGGTGGACTTTTTGCAGTGGCTGGTTGATAGATGGAGTATACAGGACCAGTGCTTCTTTATTGGTGGACACCAGCTCGAAATCGAGTTAGTTGACATATATTTCTTGACTGGTTTGCCCAGGAGGGGTGAACACTTGACTCTATTTGGGCCCAAGGAAGGTGGCCAATCTGTCGAGATCCTCTGCCTAGAGTTTTGCAATGTCTAGAACCGGGACAAAGGGATAGATATCAAAACCATATCCCTTCCTAAACTCATGGTTAGAGCATTCACAATTACCAGACTCTGCGGCAGTGCAACGCTACACGTTGCCACCGGATCTCAGATGCGGATGGTAGTTGATTTCTTTTGAGGCACCATTTTCAACTGGTGCGATGCTGTGTTGGCCAATGTGAAGGGCCAACTGACCAGGGCAAAAAATGGACAGCTAAAGACCTTTGGTTATGGGGCTATAGTTGTGAGTTTTGGCTTGGGGAGGGTTCCGATGCTGATCCCACAGTAAGCTACTGTTGGAGCTGGGCTTCCTCGAGAGCCCAAACTAATGCGATGGGTTGCAATTATGGTCTGTCATCCTAATGAGGGGACCGAGGTCGTTCAATTCAAACCTGAGTATTTCCAATGGTTGGAAAACCAGACTTTTGCTATTCATGACTTCCCTTATGCTGGGGTTGATTTTCGTGGAGACCCAGATATGGCTCTTCCGCCGGAGAGCAATGGGATGATGCAGGTAAAATCATTTTCAACATTTTCCTAATTTTAATTTTTTGTTGTTTTTATATCGTCCCAAAACTGATAGTAAAAAGTTTCAAATGTAGATGTGGGCCCATGGTGACCAGTCGCTTTCCAGCCTTACGAGAGGAAACAACCAGTTGCACTGGCTCCAGCCCCATAGGACGAATCAACAAAGACCTTAGCTGAGTTGGAGAGCCATTTAGAGCGTCTGACAGGGGACATGCCCGAGACCAGTATAGATGACATCCCTCGTCGACTTCAACGCTATGTGATTGGAGTCCCAGGACCTTTTAGGAGGTTCCTTTGTAAGGTGGCCCATGCAGTGGTTTTGTATCGAGATCATCACCAGTGATGGGATGATCGGCTATTGTAGTCACATATGACATTTTTGCTTTTTTGTACTTATCATTTTTGCCGATCATAAGGTGTTTTTCAACCTATGATCGAGGACGATGTATTATTTTGACACACTCCTATATATATGACATCGTTATTACCAGCTTGTCTTGTTAAACATGTTATGGAATGTTTTAAATTTACTTGTATGATCATTGCACATGTCTACTTAACATTTGGGAAGCAATTGCATCTGCTAATGTATTTAAAGATCTTGGAATATGCTGATATTCAATATAGTAAAATTCACGTTCCAAGAGACGCACTCTCAAAAATAATATTAATAAAACTAGATTTCTAATGGAATATACTCTATTAAGCTGTAATACAACGAGTTCAGAATTTAACCTCACTATCAAACTCCGAATCCCAAATGAAATAGATTCAGATAATAACTCAATCACTGCACTATAGTCTGCAATGTTGTTTGTTGTTTGACCGAGGCTTACCCCATGCATAGATACCAACTCGTCAGAGGGCGAATAGATAACCCAAGCTACGGAAGAAATATTCTGTGTACTACGACAAGCACCATCAGCGAAACCAATGTATGTTTGGAGAGGCGTCGACATCTGCGACATCAAACGTAAAACCAAGATAAGCAAGAATAACGACGAAAAACTCACTCTCTAAGCTAAGCACACTTTTAATCTAAAACACACCAGCTAGAAGGAAAAACTAACATAACTAAAAAATCTCTACACTCGTTTTAAGCATAATACCTCTTCAGGTAAAGACCATTTATGGGTTTACCTAAAGAGACCCCGTCAAAGTCTACCAATTCATAGGCCCCTTTCACTAGCTTTCGCTTGACAAAATAGGGACCATGCCACATAGGCACGAATTTTCCAGTGCCTAATTTATCATTTGCTTGATCGTACAATAATACTAGATCTCCTTCTGAAAAATTTCGAGGGGTCACATTTCGATCATACTGAGCTTTAATACGTTTTGCATGAGATTCGATCACTAATGCAGCATCGTGGCGATTCTCATCTAGCTGAGCCAAGTATAACAAACATCTTTCCTCTTCGGAAGTGGCTGGAAGTAAATCGATGGCTATTCGCAATGACGGGATTTCGCACTCAATAGGTAACACAACTTCCAAACCATAAACTAGTTGGAAAGGAGTGAACCCTGTTGATGTTTTAACTAAGGTTCGATACACCCACAGTGATGAAAATAACATGTTGTGCCCATTCGACTGATGAATCCCAATGATTCATCGGATCATGATGAAGAGAACTTTGTTGATGGCTTCAACTAGGCCATTAGCTTGTGGATAATAAGGAGTTGAGCTGTCATGATGCAAGCCAAGCTAGTCTGTAAGTTCAGTCATCATAAGTTCAGGCATCGGCTCAGCCCACTTGGTAAAATAATATACCACAACGATAATATATGCATGCCCCCCGGCCAAGTGAGGGTTACATATAATAAAATTGATACCCCATTTGGCAAAAGGACCAACGACAATGATAGGGTGAAGAGGAGCAGGTGGAGCGCGCATCTTTCGATCAAAAATTTGGCAGTTGTGGCATTTTCGGACCGCAATAATACAATCTTTAAACATAGACGACCAGAAGTAGCCAGTGTGCAATATCTTTTGGGCAACGGCATACCCAAACATATGACCGCCACACACTCCAGAGTGACAGTCATTGAGGACCCTTTCGGTTTCTTCATGAGTCAAACAACGTCGAAAAACAGAGTCCGCCCCACCACGATAAAGAGTATCTCCAGTAATTTTGAATTGTTGGGACTGGAATCGTATTTTTCGACAGTCCGATCATGAAATATCTGGCCGAAAGGTTTGGGTTTGGAGATAAATGATGATATCCCCGTACCACAGATCTAAAGTGCTTATTAGAAACAAGGATTCATCCGCAATGGGCTCCTCTGCCACAGTTTTCGTGTCAGCACGCGGGAAGTCACACATTAATTCCGCAAAAACTAAAGATTTCTTTGACTTAGACTTTTCAAATTCCAAGTCGAACTCCTGCAGGATAAAAATCCATTTGGAGTACTTGCCCCCCAACAATTTCTTGGTCAAAATATAAATCATAGGGTTGCAATCGGAAATAACTGTAGTTTTACGTAGTAAAATGTAATGACAAAATGTTGGACAGCTTGAACAGCTGCCAATGCCAATTTCTCACATGTGAGTATTTAGATCAGTTGGATTTAACGTGCGACTAAGGTAATATATCACATGTTCAGTACCAAATTCATCTTCCTGAACTAACACCATTCTGATGGTGGAATAGGAAGCGGCGAGATACAAGAAGTAGTCCTGGTTGTAGTTGGGAGGATGCAACAGCGGTGCATGGGTCAACGCGTGTTTTAGCGCATCAAAAGATTTCTCAGCTATCTCATCCCAAAAGAATGAAGTATTCTGCTTCAACAATCGGGTAAAACCCTTTGTGATCTCGGCGTAGTTAGGAATGAATCAACGTAAAAAGTTTGCTTTCCTGTGCAAACTTTGGAGTTGGCGAAGACTCGAAGGAGGAGGCAATCGGATAATCGCTTCATCCTTCGAGGGATCGACGCGAATGCCAGCTTTCAAAACAATAAACCCCAGTAACCGACCCGTTTCAATACAGAACACACACTTGTGGGGATTCAACCTAATCTGATAATGCCTACATCTCATAAAAATTGCTCTTAAATGGACGAGATGGTCAATTCGATGTAATGAATGAGCAGGCAAGTCATCAAGATAAGGTTGCACAATGTGCTTAATATCATGAAAAGTGTAAGACATGGCCCGTTGAAAAGTTGCCCCGGTTTTCTTAAGCCCAAAAGGTAATTTGCAATAAGAAAATGTCCCCCACAGACAAATGAATGTCGTTTTTGGTTGATCAGCAGGTAGAATATTGATTTTATTGTATCCGGAAAAGCCATCCATAAAGGTTAAAATTTCACTACCGGCACAATCGTTAATGATTTGATCGATATAGGGAGTAGGGTAATTGTCCTTTGGACATGCTCGATTAATGTCCCTATAGTCGATACATATTCTTATTGTCCCTTGATTTTTGTTAACAGGAACAATATTCAATACCCAATCCATTAACGGATCGGATAAATGAAACCTGCTTTGAGTAATTTTTCAACTTCTGCTTTAATTGCAGCAGCTTTTCTTGGGTGAATCTGACGCAAACATTTCCGAACGGGTTTAGCGTCCGGGTAAGTTTTGATTTCACGAACTACAATTGCTGGGTCAATTCCTGGCATTTCCTCATATGACCAGGCGAACACATCACGAAATTCTTGAAATAGGGCCTTATATGTTTGAATTTCATCTTCCGTACAAGAGGCACCTATATGAACGTTTTCAACAATTCCCGGCTTAACTGAAATGTCAAGGGGAATAGTTTGAGAAATATTTCCCAAGTTTAACTCAGAATCGGGATGTTTCATTGGATTCTGAGCATCCTTAACATATTCACTCCTAAAAATTGATGAAAAATCATTTTGAAAACGATCGCTCTTGGGTAAAAACAAAGATCTGTGATGAAGATCTTCCCATGGTAACTCATCGACGCATAGGATTTCACGAATTTGCTCATCCGTTTGAACAAGTTCGGAAAACGTTATTAAATCCAAGTTTGATGTCGAAAGTGATTCCTCATGGACCACATTCATTAACTCAATTTGGGTTGATGTTGTGTCGGAAAACGACTGCACAGTCTGATACGCAAGTTCATACGAACTCAAAGGCATAAAAGTACCAAATGAGTCTATCTCAGATTCAAAAGGTATGATCCAAGGATCATCATTAACAATGGTTTCTGATGAAATCATGTGAATGGTTGTAGTAGAAGATGATGTGTTTATAGGAGTAAAAGGAAAAGTGCCCAATAAATCGGAATCTTTAACTAGCCCTACACCAACATCCTTATAAGGGATCGTCGCTTTACCAATGTGCTGAATGCTCTCAGCAGAGGCTGGGTCGGATGAAAAGTATGACAACTGGTCTAAGGTTACGATCTTTCCATTATGAGGGAACTTTAGAAGCCAGAAGACTGATGAAAAAATGACTGTCATAGCGTAAGACCAACTACGACCCAAGAGAAGGTTGTAATCCAGAGGGGCATCAACCACCTCCACATCTAGATTAACGGTTTTACCTTCAACCCCTATAGGTAGGTCCTGTAAAATGTTGAAAGGATGAAACCCACGGCCATCAAAGGCCTTTAGAATCATCAGGGATTGATTTAGTGAAGGAGAACCAAGCGATCTCCAACACTGTATTGACATAATACACGTGGAAGTTCCCTCATCAATCATAGTCCTATGAACAGGTTTATTTTTGACTATCACTGGAATCTGGACAGCCATCTGATGAGGTAAGCGCGGTGCACTATTTTCTAGATCGAAGATTATGAGGTTTGGGTCCTGAATGTCAACAGCTCCTATAGCCGACAAAAGTAACTTGTGTTGTGCTGGACAGGATTTTAGCACTTCCAAATCCGACATTACTGAGGGGGAAACAGCTAAATCCTCAACAATGTTATAGTTCTGAGCTGCTTTCGCATGTGGATTGAAAGCAGACTTTCAAAGTATTCCCTTGGCGGGTGGTTTGATTACTAAGTTTGGATTAGGTTTCTCGATCTGTAGTAGATTGGAACCGGGAGTTGAGGTTGATGGGTTCGAATGAGAAGATTCTGCTTCTTTACCATCAACAAGACTTTTACTACCATAATCTTGCAATCGAGTTGCAATCCTAACATGGGACACCATCAATATGGGTTCTTCATTGGCACTGGAGGACGAACCTATCATCTTACTGTCTTGAGTTGGAAAAGGATCCTTCAAGACAACAGGATTTTGGGAACCTTTGACAATTTTCGCAACCTCTGCATGATGAGGGCAGTCTCTCGTATAATGTTCTTCATTGCAAATGAGACATGGATAACGAGGTTTACATTTTTCATTAGTTGGTTCCGCTTTTTCAAGTTTCTCTTTTGAATTTTTATCTGTTTTATTCTTCTTCTTCCCTTTCTTCTTACCATCGGTTTTTGATTTAGCTGTAGATGACTCTACAACGTGAATATCGGCGGAAAGTTCCATGGAAGACTCTCCTGTTGGGGAATCTGGCAAGGTTATGATAGGAGAAGAATTCTTGGAAGACTTCTTCTTACTTTTGGTATTAACCGTACCAATCATACCATCAGTGGCATGAGACCCTGAAGGAGCAGCAGTGCTTTGATTTTGTTTGGGTAGATCGGGGATTTTCTCGTGTAACGTACCTGACTTAGTATAAACTAAGTCAAGGTATTGTGCTTGAGAAATTACTTGCTCCTCAGTAACTACTCTGGCCTTAGCTATATCCTCAATGATCTTGGGTAGTAAAGATTTTACAAACCATTCAGCTAAGATCTGATCCAGGATAAAAACTTTCACTAAACACCGTCAACATCTCCATTCATGGATATGATCTCAAATGTAAGTGGATGTTGACTACTTTAACGAAGTTAATAATTCCGTGCCATTGTCATATCTGACCAGTAACTGAAAAATGAGTTAAAAACGAGGTAGCTAACTGACTAAAGTTATAAAAAGTGGCTCACGGTAACTCAATGTACCACTTGGCCGCAAGACCAATTAGAGTGCGCTAGAAAAGTCGTAAACACATTGAATCATCTGAAATGGAATTAGACGCACTCCAGAGGTGATAATTCATCACATGGTTCGACGGGTCCTCTCCTGGCTTACCATCGAACTTAGGAATATCACTGGGCAACTTATGCGGCATTGGTGGCCAATACTGAAGATAGTTAATTGGATCATTCGTAAGGCATGTCAAGTCATGCAAGTCCAAAGTTGCAATGAATGGTAAATGACGATTAGGGTCCTTGAAACTCCGGGTCTGCAGACCAGCCCCAAGAGGAGGATATCCAGGATAACTAGGAATGGGAATCTCATTTGGGATATTTTGATCTCCTGGAAAACCAGGATTAACCGGACCATACTGGGGTTACTGAGGTTGTTGATATGTATACCCAAGGTACAGTTGATACTGATAGACTGGTTGCTGTTGAGCAGGACCATATTGGTACTGTCCTTGGTACGGTTGTTGATTATATTGAGGTTGAGTGGTGACAACCATACTTCCTACAGGCATCTGAACAGAAGTGTGGACCGTGGGTCGAGACTGAGGTAAAGATGTCTGAGGAGTAGATACAGGGACAGTAGAAACCGAAGTTGTCGATACTCCAGAAGAAGGTGGGGTAGATGGAACAGATGTTGCAGTAGTCGCAACAGACGTTTGAGGCGAAGTACGAGGCGTACTAGGCCCAAACTGAGAAACTACAAAAGGTGTAGAAGTTTGAACAGTAGACTGGAAAGGTTGCTGGGATGAACCAGAAACCAAGGGTTGTCTAGTTTGAGATGACAACTACGCATTCGGTTGCAAGACCTGTTGGGATTGAGATGGATCGCACACTAAATTCGTTCTAGGGTATGGACCCATAACAGGTTGAGGATATTGAGGACCATAACCGGGTTAAGGGTAGGGTTGATAATATGATGAACCCGAAGGTGGTTGGTAACCTTGAGCTGGGTACTGACCTTGGGGTTGATAACCCTGAGGCACGTACTGATACTAGGGTTGACCTTGAGGTACATATTGATATTGAGGTTGATTTTGAGGTGCATATTGATATTGAGGTTGACCCTGAGGTACATATTGATACTGAGGTTGACCTGGAGGTACATATTAAGTCTGGAGTTGACCTTGAGGAACGTACTGTCCCGTAGGTATGTACTGTCCTTGAGGTTGTCTCCCAGGTGCAAACTGAGTACCTCGAGGTTGCCCCCCAGATATATACTGGGTACCTTGGGGTTGCCCCCCAGGCACATACTGGGTACCTTGAGGTTGCCCCGCAGGTGGAGACTGGCCACCTTGCGGTTGAGGATTGGGAATAGAACCTAACATCATGAGAATATCTTCTACACTCAACAGTTTAGTACCATTACTTTCTGTTAATAATTTCTGTTCGATAGGTTGAGGAGATGCTCCCAAAAAAGTACCATACATGGACTAATACCGAACGGGAATAGAAGGACCGTCGTACAAACAGGCTTTTGGAGATTGAGAAAACATGGATGAATGCTTAGACATATTCAACGGAGGATAGTAATCTCTAGGTGTTGGGTGATAAAAAATACGTGGTGGAAAAAAACTTAGTCCCGGGTTTTCCAAAAAATTAGTCAATGAACGATACCAAGCACTACTCCTAGGTGGACTGTAAAAGATTGATTCAGGCTCCCTAAGGTCTAAGATAGGTCGATCTTCTGGAAAAGGAAAATTTTCTTCGTTGTCTGAAATAGCAAGTTCTTCAATAGCTATAAGTCCAGAAGGAAGATCTTGGGTAATTACAGTTTCTACCATAGGTGAACTAGGACCACTAGAAGCTGGAGAAACAAACTCTGATATGGGAGTAGCAGCAATTTCAGATTCGGGTTCAGATATTTCCGGTTCTTCACCTATATCACTAGTAGATGCAACACTACCAGTAACTTCTGAAACTACTAACGGTTGAGAATCAGGATGTACTATCAAAGAAGATTCTCCTTCTTCAGGTGACCCAACTCTACTATCTCTAGGAGTTACGAGGACTTTCAAGCCTTCAAGCTGGCTCAATACTTCCTCAGGAGGTTGGCCCCGAAGTCTATGGGACTTCCTCAATAACTCAGCCACGTTAATAAACTCAGGAGATTGGCCCCGAATTCTACGAGACTGCCTTGGTAATTCAGCCACAGTTAAAGACTTTTAACAACTTCACACACAAACAAAGTAAAATCTCAATGAAAACCACCTAAAGCCTCTAAAGAACCAAACAAATTGAATCACACGCTTAAAGAATCTAGGAGATCAATCACACACAAACAGTAACTTTCCGTACCGAAAACACTAGTTGGTGATGAAATCCAACGTCGCAGAGTTCGATACAGAAATAGCGGTTGGAACAATTACCCCAGAAACCTACTTAATGAATAGACTGGCACAAGTTTCTCCACTTAACCATCTCGAGTGAAAAGAACCCCCCAGAAAATACAAGTGAGTCTAGCCGACGTCTGCTCCAGGTACAGTGGGATCTTCCCGCCACCGCCACCTTAGGAAGAATCCTATAGAATATGGTCACTATGGTTACCAACATAAACAAATATACCTGAGGGAACAGTCTACGATCCGATACGCACACAAGGGAAAAGTAACAAGCTCAACCCCCTTGAAGGCTCCTTGACCTAAACCAAGGTTTACCAACAAGCGACCCCAAGCTCCTCGACAATGGTTAATCCGAGGTTTACCGTTTGTAATACGTGAATATCTGGCGTCCTTCCCAATGAGGAAGGATTGATTCCCACACTGGTTCAGACATGATCTCGTGCTTCTCCTTTAAGAGGAGCTTTCCCAGAGCATAGATGCAATAATTGGATTTCTCTCCTACCGCAAGATATAGCTACTTGTTTGTTTTACTATCTTGGAGAGTTAAGTACTCCCTACTCCAAGACACTAGCCTAAGCTATGTTGGTGTAATAGAGCCCTAGAAATAAAAAGATTTCTAGATTAATTTTACTTTAAGCGTTATTTTTATTGGTTTTTGATTAAGTCAAGAGGTGCGAAAATGAAACTCGTGGTGTGAAGACTCGACTTGAAATCACTAAAAAGATGCACTTAATATGACCAAACAATCTTTTCTCTTAAATGAATTTCTAGCTAGGAAAGAGTTTGAGAATGTAAATGCGTGTAAACACAAATCTCTCTTAACAAACAAATTTAAAGAAGAGTTTTTGTTCCTGTTAGCCTCCTGCTATAGCAGGTTACTCATATTTCATGATTAACATTTTTACAGGCCAAATATGTCATACTTTGCATGCTCCAATGTTCCATATTTACTTAACAGTTTCCAAGCGTAGAAGGCTACTCAGAGTTCATTTAATTTCCTTCCAAATTTTTGAGAAGTTATCCCGGTATCGCCAATTTTCAGTTAAAGGGAGGTCCAAATAGCTTAATCTTGGTCTCCGTAGGTTTAAATTTCCTGTTTTAGAATATAGAGAATGTAAATCCGTCCAAACAGCTTAATCTTGGCAGATTCTTAGATAGGTAGAGAATCAAAGGAGCCCAACAGCTTAATCTGGGCCCTCGGATGAAATAAGAGTAGTCTGTAGATAGGAAAACATGAAAAGAAAAAATGGAATGATGGGTTTGCAAGTCTAAGTGCACCCAAATCAAAAGAAGAAAAAATGTTAGGCAAGTAGGCTGGGTAGGTAGTTTTGAGGTTGTTGAATCCTAATTGCTGATCAGTTCCAGGTTTTCAGGTGTCATCTTTACTCAGGACACAATCAGCAGGCAGTTCTATGCGAAAAGCTCAAAAACAGGTATGACTAACTCCCTTTCTCCATTTTCCCCCAAGCATTAACTAACTTCCCCAAAACAGGTCAAGATCTGCTTGATACCTCTTAAGTTCCATCATTTTCATAGCATTTTCTCGGGAGAAGATCTGCTTTACTCAAATTTGTTCCATATCCCCTCTGTTAGCGCTTGAAATTTCACCTCAGGCTGAGAAAGGCAAACCTTTAAGGAAACATCAAACCATTTCACCTCGTAGCTAGCCCTACGAGGTATGAGAAGGCTCTCTCGGGTCAAACTTGGTGGATTTTTCAATAGGATGAGTTTGACCAATTAGGAACAAGGATTTTAGGCTAGTAAATTGATAAGAGGTTTGGATTTAAAGTTTTTTGGTTTTTTGGTGGCAATTGGAGGGAGTGCAATTTCAGGGTGCGGGGATTGAGCTCAGTTTTTGCAGGTGGGTCTTTGGGGCAAGGTAGGAGTTTAT
>APFE030011215.1:82113-93946 GCA_000404065.3 Pinus taeda
CTTAACACTCTGAAACCACTTTGTAAGAGCATATTTGATCACTGGAGGAAGGCTGGAAAGACTGACACTAACACCCTCTATAAGATTCTATTCCCCCATTGCAGCTTAAGATTTATAAAACTTAGCGCTTCCTCACCATCTCCATATTAACCACTGACATTATTATTTAGCTTCCTATATTTTCCCATCCCCCTACTAATATTATGTAAATCATCCCCTATGTAAATATCCCTTCCCCTGGTTGAAAAATAACCATAAGTACCCCCGAGAGTTGCTCCGTTTACTTGAAACTTAGCAAGAACCCTCATGCTGCCCCTTCAAACCATCTTCCAAATACAATGGACTCCTTCCAGAGTATAAAATCCCTTTGAGATGATCGGACCCCCTCCGAAGCCTCAAATGCCTTTCACACCCACTTTCTTACTCCTTCCGACCGCAACAAACCCCTTGCTGACTTCCTTAACACTCCGTAGACCATAGAAAGCCAGATCGCATCGCAAGATCACAGTATCCTCTCCATGCAAGTTATGACCCATTCGTCACCACCCGACGCGATATCGCCATATCAGCGATCGGCGGTCGCAAGCGCCAAATGTCCAACTAAAACACCTTCCCGTTCCCTGCCGATGCGATATTGCGATCGCATCGGAGAAGTTCATCGCATCACCTTCAGTATCAGCACCCCACCATGTCACTTCTATACCAGGGACCCACGTCATGCTGACGTCAGCAGCCAGAAAGCCGAAAATTCGTGCAGGAAGAGAAATCGCACTTCGGAGCTCCAGAACAAGAAACAGAGGCAGTTTTTGATGCGCGATTAGCGACATCGCTAGGGGAAATAGGCTGTTTCAGGGAATCTTTGGGGAATCTTTTGATTCCTTGGCCTGTTGTGCACCGAAAAAGCCCGAAAATCGCCTGATCGTGCCAAATTGATCTGGTTTAAAGACAACAAAAGATCAATGACAGAGTTCAAAGTGTATCAGATCAAATCATCAGGTATCAAGCGTGTCAAAGAGTATCAGTAGGTGGTGGAAGCCATCAAAGTAGCGGCAAAGAATATCAGTGAAAATCTTAAGCAACGGCCCGAAGCAGGTGAATATTTAATAACTTCCAGCAGAGTCAAAGAAAGAGGGCAAAGCCACTCAAAGCCCTCAAATCATAATCATTGCACATTAAACTCGCACCGGAGCAGAACTACAGATCCCGAAGCACAATTATACCAGCAACACCGCATCAAGCCTCCAAGGGCCACATTGTAGTCTTTTCTCATTCAGTTGCCTCTAGCGCAGCCAAAAGGACTTACCTGCATTTAATTCCAGCAACACCTAGATTTTTGAAGAGCTTTTTTAGCAGACCTATTTAGGTCAATTGTAATGAATGTCTTTCTGATATTTTTCTTATATATACCACCCTGAACAATGTAGTGAGGGGTTGGTTGGTTGGTAGGTTGGTTAGTTATTGAGTCGAAGACATTGCTTAATTTTCTTCCTAGCATTTTCTCAAAGCAGAGACCCACACTGTAACTGTCATACTTTCTATAATCAAAGATTGCTAAAAGCATGGATTTCGAAACTGCTTGATGTGTTCAAATGGCCAAGGAGTGATTACAGAATTCCTGTGCTTCTACATGATTCAATAAGTGTTTCTCTCCTCTGTTAATTTTCATGTTTTTCCCACTGTTCCGCCTTCTAAATTGCAGGAAAAAAGAATAGCTTAAGATTTGTTTCACTACACCTTAAGTTCAATTTCTGCATTTTTCTATGTTTTCATCAGAAATAGCTATGAGCATGTATACTTAAATGATCTTGTTTACGCTGTTTCTTTCACATATGAATGAATATTTAGGAATTGTTAACTGCTCCTAGATCACCATTCATCCATTTCTCCTCTTTTTCAGTATGATGAAATGATTCTCCTTTGCCTTTCATCTCTGATTTTCATTCCATCCTTTCAGTAGATTGATAATTGTATCCTGTGTGGCTATCCTTCTCCATAATCCCCTTGTGACCAAGAAAACACAATAGCAAGCCTTAATCCACGACTCCACGCCCAATGGTTCGAAACTTATCACACCTTACCTTGCCTCTTTGCTTGAGATTCCTACCTTCCATCCAAACACAAACAAAAAACCCTTGAGCCAAAAGCTAGCCTAAAATCATCAACAAAGTTGAATCATTAAAGAGAGAGCCCTCTCTGATTGCAGTTGGGCTAGAACCTGCAATCCAAAGATTGGTTTGTGGTTACCTCGGTCGTATCCCTATAAGGAGCCTAGGGACAACCTGAGCGATAACATAATGGCGAATCCACTGGGGACCTCCTCAGATAAATTCATTAAACCAGTCTGCGGCTCTACAGAGGAAAAACCGACCTGTGAAGGTCTCGGTCGACCTGTGTTGTTGCAATTTTTAGAAAAATTCCCAAAAAATATATTAGAAGCTAGCTCCTAAGAAGCAAACGCGTAATATACGATCAAATCCTGATCCAAACAGCCCACCTGTTGTTGAAAATCCAAATTTAATTCCTAAGATCATTAGAAAACAAAAGCAAAAAGAATACCAAACTGCTGCTAATCCTGAAACAGTTCAGCCAATCGGTGTACCAACCCCTGTCAAAGTTTTATTCCGGTCAACCTCGAGTTCCCCTGGCTAATCACCCCCTTCTCCAAGTAGCTCCTTTACACCTCTATCTCATATCCCTACTACCACTACTACTCCTTTTACCCCAGTTATTCTTGTGATCCCCGCTACTTTAGGTGCTCCGCTCATCCCCGTCATCATGGCTAGATATGCGCCATTACAATTACCTGCTAATCTCGGGGCTATGCCTCAGGACTACCAATCGAAAATCACTTATTTTGATGGCACAACCTCTTGCACCGCCCTACAACATACAAAGAAAATGCAGGATTATTTCAAGAGTTATGAGATTGATGATGAGAGTGTAAGAATGAAGATTTTTGTCCAAAGTTTGACCGGTGATGTCAGAACCTGGTTTAGGGCACTTCCACCTAATTCTATAGTAAACCCAGAAGCCTTATACCAGACATTCGTTAACAGATGGGAGAAAAAGAAAGACCCCCTGCACATACTGTCCGAGTATGATACTATCAAAGAGGACCTGGGGAAGCTGTTCTGGATTACTGTGCCAGATTTAATAATGTTTACAATGCAATACCACAAAATTTAAGACCTCCACCTAACTTCGCATTATACAAATTCCCGGATGGCTTTGATGCCGAGATGGCGTATCAATTAAGGGAAAGAGCCCCTCAAAGCCTTGCAGAAATGCAAGACGCTGCAGTGAGCATGGAAGCAAATCTAATCGCTAAAAGAAGCAGAACTAGAATTGAGAGAAGAACCACTTTCAAAGAAGAACCCTCCTCCTTCGATCAGAAGCTAGATGATGTCATTAGTGGCATGCACAGGCTGGGAGACAGAATAGACAATGTTGAGAGGAAACCTTCATGGGAAGGTCAACAACCCAATGCCATAAGGAACCCAAACTTCAGAAAAACCCAAAACTCAAACGCTGGTAGGGCCAGTCCGGACCATGATATTAGGCCTCCTTTTCAAGAAAACTATGCGAAGGCATCTACATCCACTGAGCCCACAGACGGGACACATATGAACCTGATTGATTCAGAAAACGAATAGCAAATCTTCCTCGCGGAAGAAGACCAACCATACCTTGATACAAAACAATTCCGCACCAAATCGGGAGAGTCCTTTGACTTTAAACAAGGATATGACACTGCTATATACGAGGTACACAAGCAATACAAATTAAGAACAAGGACTGTTGATGTTCCCCCACCTAGCAGAACAAAATATAGCAAACAGCTCAACAAAACTAAAGGGAGGATCACCAACAATCAACCAGCTGGCAGCTTTGTCCCAAACCCCCATCAGATTACCGTGGAGGATGTAACAGAGACACACTCTCCTATTAATCACCCTTTGTCCCCCTCCCACCCAACAGAAAATCTGAATAGCATCCCCGAACATCTTCCCAAAACAGAAATACCACAAACGGTCATACACCGTGATACTGACATTCCAAAAGAGAACATAGAGAGTATGCCTGAAAAAGAGAAATTCACCACTGTCAACGCCAAGAACTCAGTGGAAAAACCATTTAGTTTAGAAGCAGAGATTGGAAAACTCAAGATTTCCATTCCCCTCTCAGAACTGGCTAATCATGATGTATATAGACAACAAATTCAAAATTCTCTTCAATTGCCAGAAGTTAGGGATGATGTAAACGTTTTAGATGATACCCCTGAACTACTTTTCAGGCCAGAAGTTGACAGAAAAACAACAAACGGACCTGTTCCACCTTTCTATGTCAGTCTGCACATACATGGAAAAATACTACACATTGTTATGTTTGACTCAGGTGCCTCACATAACCTTATGCCTAAAGCTGTAATGGAAAAGTTGAACCTCGATGTCACAAGGCCATACAAAGATTTGTATTCTTTTGATTCAAGTCAGGTCAAATGTTTAGGCTTGATCAAAGACCTTTGTGTCTCCCTAGTCCAATTCCCCAACGGACAATTTTAATGGACGTAGTAGTTGCTGACATTCCCACAAAGTATGGTATGCTTCTATCCAGATCGTGGGGAGAAAAATTGCAAGGATCCCTTCAACTCGACCTCTCTTATGCCACTATATCTATCTTTGGGCAACCAAAGAGACTTTATAGAGAAACATTAATGAAGTATGTGGTAAGCAGTGAGGAAAAACCCAAAAATTTTCCAATATACTCAATCCATTCTGATATGGATTCTTTTATTTTATTTAATGATAACACCAGCCCTCCAACTGATGATAAGCCGTTATCTCTGGATCAAGGAACGAACGTCAATGAGGAATTGGTTGCCAATACCCATGAAATTGTCTCAACAGCCAAGGCAATCAACAAGCAGCAAGAAGAAAATCCCGAAACAGAAATTGCCAGTCCACCCGTTCCTCAAACAACTGAAACTCTCAATACAAACCTAGAACGAGAAGCCACATGGTATTTGGAGTTTTATGGTTCAGTTAACAAGTTAGGAGCAGGGGTTGGAGTGTGGATTTACAATACTCACAAGAATTGCGCACAAGGCCATGCCTATAGACTCAATTGCAGATGTACAAACAATATGGCGGAGTATGAAGCTCTTCTCTTAGGTCTCAAGTTGCTCAAAACCCTGGGGGCTACTACCATCTCCATCCTAGGTGATTCGGACTTGATCATATAACAGATAAAGGGTAACTTTGTCGCTAATGATAGTAGAATGAGAGCTTACAGAGCTGCTGCCATTGAATTGCTCAACGCCTTCAATGAATTTGAGCTGGCCAAAATTGCACGAGACCATAATATTCATGCCCATAGCCTAGCCACATTCGCTAGCACATGCAAGCTTCCCTTTGAACCAAATCACCATTTCACTGCTAAAATAAAACACAGACCTTCGGTCCCTAACAATGTCAAGGATTGGCAGGTATTCCAAGATGATGCCCAGATTAACAACTTTTTGACTCTGGAGGACGAATTCTCCAACACAAACATTGACATGGATGTGATAGACGAATCACAACAATTAGCAGAGGAAAAACACCTGACTCTAACAGCTACAACAGCTAGACAAATCCTAAGACCAACTGTTTTCGACACTACAAACATAGGGCAGCTGAAACAAATTTGTTCGCAGAAAATAGCCAAGATAAAGCATGAGTTTATTGATATGAAAGGTAATGTTCTGCCTGCCGGCCTTACTCCATTGGAAGACATGTTTGATGACAACGATGTGGCCAAAAAACCAAAGATGGAACCTTTGAATGCTGCCATAGAAGAACACAACATAGGAAAAGTAGAACAACCTAGAATGATTAAATTATCCAAAAATCTGCCTCCTGACCAAAAACCGAAATATGTGGAATTGTTCAAAGAATTCCAAGATGTATTTGCCTGGAGTTATGAGGACTTAAAGTCCTATGACACTTCAGTAATCCAACATACCATTCCCCTAAAACCAAGTCAAAAACCGTTCAAACAGAAACTTCAGAAAAATCAACCCCATGCTTCTTCCTTTGATTGAAAAAGAAATAAAGAGAATGTTTGAAGCAGGTATCATTGCGCCCATTAGATTCTCTGAATGGGTGTCTAACTTAGTTCCCACCAGAAAGAAAACATGAGAGATAAGACTGTGTGTAGACTTGAGAAATTTAAACTAGGTCTCTCTAAAAGACCACTACCCATTGCCCAAAATGGATCATATCTTGCAAAGAGTAGTGGGTTCCTCTAGAATTTCTTTACTAGATGGATTTTCAGGATTTAACCAAATCCTTGTTCACCCAGATGACCAGGACAAAATAGCTTTTACCACACCCTGGGGAACATTCAAGTATATTAAAATGCCTTTTGGGCTAAAAAACACCAGTGCTACCTTTCAAAGGGAAATGGATATTGTGTTTTCTAAGGAGATACATAATTTCCTCGTAGTTTACCTGGATGACCTGACCCCATTATCCAAATCTGATCATGAGCACCTAAAGCACTTAAGGCAAATTTTCATGACATATAGGAAATACGGCATTTCCTTGAACCCTAAGAAGTCCCTGTTTGCCCTAGAGGAAGGCAAGCTTTTAGGGCATATAATATCAAAAGATGGGATCAGAATTGACCCGGAAAGAATTCAAGCTATCCTTCAAATCCCTTATCCTAGAAACATAAAAGAATTGCAAGCATTCCTTGGAAAGATCAACTTCCTGAAGAGATTTATCCCAAATCTAGCCGAGCTAGTAAGGCTATTGAGCAACATGCTAAAAAAGAACGCCAAGGTAAGATGGTCTCTTGAAGCCAAGCAAGCTTTCAGGAGTATAAAAACTGCCCTAACTCAAACACCTGTCCTTACCAGTCCTCAATTCGACAGAGATTTTATCATTTTTTCCTTCGCATATAAACACACTATAGCTGTTGTCCTTCTACAAAAATATGATCAGGGCAATGAGAAGCCAATTGTTTTCTTCCGCCGAGCTTTGAGAGACGCACCCTTGAAATTTCAGATTATGGAGAAGCAAGCCTACGCCCTGGTCAAAGCCATCAAAGATTTCAGAATTTACATCCTGTACTCCCATGTGATTGCCTATGTCCCTAATGCTGTTGTAAACGATATACTAACTCAAGAGGGACTGGAAGGAAAAAGAGGCAAATGGATTGCTAGAATCCTTGAATATGACATTGAGATAAAGCCTACCAAGCTCATAAAAGGACAAGGATTAGCCAAGCTGATGTCCGAAACAAACTTCCAAGCATTAGACATTAATCAACTAGACGATGAACCAGAGCTGGCGACTCCACAGATCAGTGAAACCTTCATGCAATCCCCTTGGTACGCTGATATTTGCTTTGTATTACTAAACCTGTGTGCTCCCCCAGGATTGTCCAGAACCAAGAAAAGATTTCTAAGGATGAAATCATCAAACTTTTGTGTCATAGATGGTACTTTATTTTGGAAAAATCATGAAGGTATTTTTCTTAAATGTTTAACTATAGATGAAACTAACAACATCATGAAATAATTTCATGCAGGGGACTATGGAGGACACTTATATTGGAAATCCACGGCTGACAAGATCCTATGGGCTGGCTATTACTGGCCCTCTTTATTTGCAGATGTAAAGAAGTTTGTTGTCTCATGCCACAAATGCCAAATCTTTGAAGGGAAAAGAAAACTACTGCCCTTGCCCCTTAAGCCCATTTCAACTGAGAAACCTTTTCAACAATGGGGTCTTGACTTCATTGGATAAATCCATCCCTCTTCCTCAGGCCAACACAAATGGATTTTAACAGCTACCGATTATTTCACCAAGTGGATCGAAGCCATCCCGTGTAAGCAAGCCAATGAATCCACCATTATCCAATTCCTTGAGAGCAATATCCTTTCCAGATTCGGCTTCCCTGAGAAAATTATCACTGACAACGCCGTGGCTTTCAAATCCAAGAAAATTATCAACTTTTGCCATAAATACCACATTACCTTAGGCCACTCCACAACTTATTACCCTCAAGGTAATGGCTTGGCCGAATCGTCCAACAAAAGCCTGATCAATATCATAAAGAAGATGCTCGAAGAAAACAAAAAGAACTGGCACAAAAAGCTCACAAATGCTCTGTGGGCAGATAGACTTTCCACCAAAAAAATCCATCGGGATGAGCCCTTATGAACTTGTATATGGCATGGAAGCCAAGTTTCCCTCATCTCTGGGCATACCTACTATCAAATTGTTGCAAGAAATTCAGGCTGAACCGAATGACAGGCAGAGAAGAGTTAATCAAACCATTCACCTTTAGCAAACCAGAGAACAAGTCTTCAACAGAGCTCAGATACTGCAGGAAAAACTCAAGAAAATGTTTGATAAGAAGACCAAACCAGAGGATTTCTGGGTAGGCAACAAAGTTCTAAGATGGGATTCATGAAGAGAAGACAAGGGAAAACACGCAAAATTCGATTTTCTGTGGAAAGGTCCATACATTATCAGCGATGTGCAAGGCAATAACACCTATTTTCTCAAATATCCAGATGGAAGCACAGCCGAAGAAGGCCCGGTCAATGGCCGGATGCTAAAGCACTACAAGGACCCTCTTGCTTGAAAGAGCAGATGGTGGTTGATTTGTACATAGTTGTATATATCAGTATTTTGATTTTTGTAAGAGTCCATAATGCTGGAGCACGCAGAAGAAAGCAGGCGGCGCTTTACAGTTTAACAACAACACAAGCGAAAGAAATGAGTTGTTACCAAGTCTAAAAGTTCAAATCAATCCAACAGTCAGGAGGAAGATGCAGAAAATAGAAACAACTAAAGACTAAGGCAATCTGACCTGCTGTTCTTGGCTTCTCACAAGGAGAAACCATCCCCAAGTGGAGCCACTGTTGGCCTCCTGCTGCAACATGTTACTCATATTTCATGATTGACATTTTTACAGGCCAAATATGTCATACTTTGCATGCTGCAACGTTCCATATTTTCTTAACAATTTCCAAGCGAAGAAGGCTACTCAGAGTTCATTTAATTTCCTTCCAAATTTTTGAGAATTTATCCCGGTATCACCAATTTTCAGTTAAAGGGAGGTCCAAACAGCTTAATCTTTGTCTCCCTAGGTTTAAATTTCCTGTTTTAGAATATAGAGAATGTAAATCTGTCCAAACAGCTTAATCTTGGTAGATTCTTAGATAGGTAGAGAATCAAAGGGGCCCAACAGCTTAATCTGGGCCCTCGGATGAAATAAGGGTAGTCTATAGATAGGAAAGCATGAAAAGAAAAAATGGAATGATGGGTTTGCAAGTCTAAGTGCACCCAAATCAAAAGAAGAAAAAATGTTAGGCAAGTAGGCTGGGTAGGTAGTTTTGAGGTTGTTGAATCCTAATTGCTGATCAGTTCCAGGTTTTAAGGTGTCATCTTTACTCAAGACACAATCAGCAGGTAGTTCTATGCGAAAAGCTCAAAAACAGGTATGACTAACTCCCTTTCTCCATTTTCCCCCAAGCATTAACTAACTTCCCCAAAAGAGGTCAAGATCTGCTTGATACCTCTTAAGTTCCATCATTTTCATAGCATTTTCTCGGGTGAAGATCTGCTTTACTCAAAGTTGTTCCATATCCCCTCTATAAGAATTTATTCCCCCATTGCATCCTAAGATTTCTAAAACTTAGCGCTTCCTCACCATCTCCATATTAACCACTGACATTATTATTTAGCTCCCTATATTTTCCCATCGCCCTACTAATATTATGTAAATCATCCCCTATGTAAATATCCCTCCCCCTGGTTGAAAAATAACCATAAGTACCCCCGGAAATTGCTTCATTTACCTGAAACTTAGCAAGAACCCTCATGCTGCCCCTTCAAACCATCTTCCAAATACAATGGACTCCTTCCAGAGTATAAAATCCCTTTGAGATGATCGGACCCCCTTCGAAGCCTCAAATGCCTTTCACACCCACTTTCTTACTCCTTCCAACCGCAACAAACCCCTTGCTGACTTCCTTAACACTCTGCAGACCATAGAAATCCAGATCGCATCGCAAGATCGCAGTATCCTCTCCATGCAAGTTATGACCCATCTGTCGCCACCCAATGCGATATCGCGATATCGGCGATCAACGGTCGCAAGCGCTAAATGTCCAACTAAAACACCTTCCCGTTCCCCGCCGATGCGATATTGCGATCGCATCAGAGAAGTTCATTGCATCGCCTTCAGTATCAGCACCCCACCATGTCACTTCTATACTAGGGACCCACGTCATGCTGACGTGAGCAGCCAAAAAGCCAAAAATTCACGCAGGAAGAGAAATCGCACTTCGGAGCTCCAGAACAAGAAACAGAGGCAGTTTTCGATGCGCGATTATAGGTTGTTTCGGGGAATATTTGGGGAATCTTTTGATTCCTTGGCCCGTTGTGCACTGAAAAAGCCCGAAAATCACCCGATCATGCCAAATTGATCCAGTTTAAAGACAGCAGAAGATCAATGACAGAGTTTAAAGTGTATCAGATAAAATCATCAGGTATCAAGCATGTCAAAGAGTATCAGTAGGCGGCAAAAGCCATCAATGTAGCGGCAAAGAGTATCAGTGAAAATCTTAAGCAGCGGCCCGAAGTAGGTGAATATTTAATAACTTCCAGCAGAGTCAAAGAAAGAGGGCAAAGCCACTCAAAGCCCTCAAATCATAATCATTGCACATTAAACTCGCACCGGAGCAGAACTACAGATCCCAAAGCACAATTATCCCAACAGCACCGCATCAAGCCTCCAAGGGCCACATTGTAGTCTTTTCTCATTCAGCTGCCTCTAGCGCAGCCAAAAGGACTTACCTGCATTTAATTCCAGCAACACCTAGATTTTTGAAGAGCTTTTTTAGCAGACGTGTTTAGGTCAATTATAATGAATGTCTTTCCGATATTTTGCTTATAAATACCACCCTGAACAATGTAGTGAGGGGTTGGTTGGTTGGTAGGTTGGTTAGTTATTGAGTCGAAGACATTGCTTAATTTTCTTCCCATCATTTTCTCCAAGCAGAGACCCACACTGTAACTGTCATACTTTCTATAATCAAAGATTGCTAAAAGCATGGATTTCGAAACTGCTTGATGTGTTCAATTGGCCAAGGAGTGATTACGGAATTCTTGTGCTTCTACATGATTCGATAAGTGTTTCTCTCCTCTATTAATTTTCGTATTTTTCCCACCGTTCCGCCTTCTAAATTGCAAGAAAAAAGAATAGCTTAAGATTTGTTTCACTACACCTTAAGTTCAATTTCTGTATTTTTCTATGTTTTCATTAGAAATAGCTATGAGCATGTATACTTAAATGATCTTGTTTACGCTGTTTCTTTCACATATGAATTAATATTTAGGAATTGTTAACTGCTCCTAGATCACCATTCATCCATTTCTCCTCTTTTTCAGTATGATGAAATGATTCTCCTTTGCCTTTCATCTTTGATTTTCATTCCATCCTTTCAGTAGATTGATAATTGTATCATGTGTGGCTATCCTGCTCCATAATCCCCTTGTGACCAAGAAGACGCAATAGCAAGCCTTAATCCATGACTCCACGCCTAATGGTTTGAAACCTATCACATCTTACCTTGCCTCTTTGCTTGAGATTCCTACCTTCCATCCAAACAAAAACAAAAAACCCCTGAGCCAAAAGCTAGCCTAAGATCATCAACAAAGTTGAATCATTATAGAGAGAGCCCTCTCTGATTGTAGGTGGGCTAGAACCTGCAATCCAAAGATTGGTTTGTGGTTACCTCGGCCGTATCCCTATAAGGAGCCTAGGGACAACC
>APFE030011221.1:0-25752 GCA_000404065.3 Pinus taeda
TGTATCTCCAACTGACCTTCAAGCCTCCTCTTATACTTTTTCTGTTGAGTCTTCAACGACCAAGATTACATCTCTAATCAACGACTAAAATTAGATTTGGCTTGATCCATGTCATTTAGAACCTTCTCACCCAGTTTTATATTAATATACATTAATATTTTTATTTTCCTAAGTTTAGACTTAGGAACCCATTAAGAATATTAATTATTTGAATATCTCCTTAATCGGGTGGAATTTCCCCAAACCATTTCTGGGCCTTGGAGATCTCATTTGCTTTAGCCTCTCCACCAATTTTCATGGCTAGAGCACATCCAATGCTACCACAAATCAACACTCCCTCTTAGCGAGGAATGTGCTCTAGTAATGCTCCACCAATGAACATCACCTTGGACACCGTTATTTTTGGACAATCATCCCCGGAAAATCCCAACTTGGGAAAACCAGTGCAACAATTTTGAGGGTTTTATTATTAAGCAGATTTTCTTGAGTACAACTGGGTGCCAAACTGGCTCACTCGACAGAGAAATCTATTTGGCAGTAATACCTCTCTTTAGAAACAAATATTTTGAAAGTCTGCTCCATGAAACTCTCTCTAGCACCTCTCTGAGGCTCTATGTCAACCCTCCTGGCCTTTGCGACAGCCTACAGAGGCTCTGCGTTGGCTCCCTGGTCCTCTGCGTCACCCACGCGGGCCCTCTGGCCCTCTACGCAGTGACTATGGCCCTCTGCGTGGCTCTTGCAGGTTCTGCGTCTGCCTCTTTGCCTCTGCGCTGGTCTTCCGACACTATCTCTGCCTCTCTGCTATGCACACATTGCCCCTCGTTGCAACTCTGATCACTGGTTCAATTTCTCTTAGCAAACCTCGCTCTAGAAAATCGAACTGACTGATCAATCTGGTGTATCTCCAATTGACCTTCAAGCCTCCTCTTATACTTTTTCTGTTGAGTCTTCAACGACCAAGATTACATCTCTAATCAACGACTAAAATTAGATTTGGCTTGATCCATGTGATTTAGAACCTTCTCACCCAGTTTTATATTAATACACATTAATATTTTTATTTTCCGAAGTTTAGACTTAGGAACCCATTACGAATATTAATTATTTGAATATCTCCTTAATCGGGTGGAATTTCCCCAAACCATTTCCGGGCCTTGGAGATCTCGTGTGCTTTAGCCTCTCTACCAATTTTCATGGCTAGAGCACATCCAATGCTACCACAAATCAACACTCCCTCCTAGCGATGAATGTGCTCTAGTCATGCTCCACCAATGAACATCACCTTGATCATCTGGCATCGGTACCTGCGCTGATGCTTGGCCTTCTTGCCCAACACCCTCTGCACTGTTGCATCCTATACTACTGCTCATGGCTCTACCACTGCCACTGCTACATCTGTACGGAAGCTCCCTCTGCATCCGTGTTGCTGTTGGTCCTTCCTCCCAACAGTACATCTGCACCGCAACCCTCTCTCATCATGTTGCCCATAGCACTACCACTGCTACTGCTGCATTGCAACCCAGTTACTGAGACGATGGTAACTGATTTACCCAACCACTGACATTCCTGTCATGCTAGAAACCCTCCTGATGCTGAAGCTCTCTCTGCTGCTATCTTGTGCTCCCTCTGTTGTCTCTCGCACTGCTGCAAACACTTCTGTGCCTTCCTGCAACCTTCTTTGTGCCTCTTGCACTGCTGCAACCATCTCTGCGCTGCCAGGGACTACTACATTCTAGCATTATCTGTTGCTCCATCCGCATCCGCTTCTACCGACATCCGCCATCCTACTACTGTCACTTCGGGGCTCCCGTAACCGGATATGATCCAAGAGTTTGGGTACCTAAAGGATCTTGCCCCTCATCTCCTGTAGTCCTCTTGATTACAGCTTAATGTCTCCCCACCTCTTCTCTATAGGTACATGAGCACTCATGGCACAATCGTCATCATCCTCTACCTCCTTTTCTGCCTTAGCCGACGCTGCCTTGGAGTCAGACGCCTCTCCCTTATTCTTCTTCCTAGGACACTGGGTTGCATAATGGCCCAACTCCCCACAGTTGAAGCACTTAATCTTGGAGAGGTTCTTTTTCTTCCTCTTTCCTTGCTGCCCTGCAGATGCCATAGTCGCATCCTCTTCCTCCTCTTTCTTGACTCGAGTTCCTTTTCCACTACTTCCTGCCTTGGTCAGTCGTCCGATCTCTTCTTGGCGAAGAGTTGCCCACCGTTCTTCCCAATCTGGAAGATTCGCTTTGCCCAAAATGCTTTGGATGAATGTCTCCCATTCCTCGGAGACTGCGTTCAGGGCGGTCCTCACCATCAACTCCTGATCCGGCGTGGCCCCTATGGAAGTCAGTTGGTCCCGAATCTCCTACAACCTGCTGAGGAAGTGATCTATCTGCTCCCTTTTCTGCATCTAATACGACTGCAACTGATTCTCCAGTAGCATCTTCCTCTGCACGAAAGTGCTCTGATACAATGTTGTCAAGGTGTCCCACATCTCCTTTGCCGTATTCTTGTCGGCAATATGTTGAACTACATGATCCTTGACCCCATCAAGGATTATGCACTTTGCCTTGGCTATCACATCCTCATACTTTTGGTTATCACCTGAGTCGACTGGGATAGCCACGGTTCTCAAGGTGAAGGCCTTGATGCGATGTCTATCTAGAACAGACAGGATCCTAGCCTTCTAGATGACAAAGTTGGATGCCCCATCCAGCCTGTCTTGATCACTCAGTCCGTTCATGGCCATCTTTGCTCTTCTTTTCGACTCCTCTGAGTCTCTACTTCCCTCTTGGAAGTTCTCTCTTCGACTCCTTTTGAGTCTCTACTTCCCTCCTGGAAGTTCTCTTCTAGATTCCCCCTGAGTCTCGATTTCCCTTCCGGAAATCCTTCTGCCAATAGTCGAATCGTACCTCTCCGATCTCCTTTGCTCCTGCAACACTGATATGGATTTCTTGGCTAGAAATCCGCCTAGGTAGCGACTCCCTCTACCTTGGTTCTGTCTCGTTAGGTACTGTTCTGCCTCGACTGCAACAACACCCCACCATCTTCACACTCCACAATTTGCCCACAACTTCCTATGCCCCAACAAATGAAGAATTGAGCCTCTAGGCTCTGCGCATCTCGACAGTGGCTGAATAGCTCCATTAGCCAACTGCGTCACTCCTACTTGGCTGAGTAGGATGACGTGGCTCTTCGTGAGCCTCTTCTGCCTTTCACTGCTTTTGTGCTGGCCCCTTCTCTGGTTCGAACTGATGATGCAGGCCCTCTGCGTCACCCCTTCTCTGCTGCTTTTTTCTTTTAGGAAAAACTTCTGTCACTCAGGACAACTGTTTCTGCTGCAAATTCTCTGATTCAGCTAGTGCCTTCAGCTCTCCTGTGATCTACAATGCTCTGATACCATGTTGACATTTCTAAGTCTAACTTGTTATAAATTTTCTTGCACTATCTGGTTTATTTCTTCTACTTGTTTAATTACTGAACAAGTTATTTAACCATATAAATACTGAAATAAACACAATGCAGTCTCAACCATCTACAAATCATCAATTGAAAGAAATAGACAAACACACAAGGGACACCGTTATTTTTGGGATTGTCCTCGGAAAAACCCAACTTGGGAAAACCGGTGCAACAGTTCTGAGGGTTTTATTATTAAGTAGATTTTCTTGAGTACAACTAGGTGCCAAATTGGCTCACTCGACATAGATCTATCTGGTAGTAATACCTCTCTTTAGAAGCAGATATTCTGAAAGTTTGCTCTACGAAACTCTCTCTAGCACCAATCTGAGGCTCTGCGTCAGCCCTCCTGGCCTTTGTGTCAGCCTAGAACCCCTTGCGTCAGCCTATAGAGACTCTACGTTGGTTCCCTAGCCCTCTGCGTCACCCACGCACGCCCTCTGGCCCTATGCACAGTTACCCTGGCCCTCTGCGTGGCTCCTGCAGGTTTTGCGTCTGCCTCTGCGTGGCTCCTGCAGGTTCTGCGTCTGCCTTTGCGTTGGTCTTCCAACACTATCTCTGCCTCTCTGCTATGCACTCACTGCCCCTCGCTGCAACTCTGATCATTGGTTCGATTTCTCTTAGCAAACCCCTCTCTAGAAAATCGAACTGACTGATCAATCTGGTGTATCTCCAACTGAGCCTCAAGCCTCCTCTTATACTTTTTCTGTTGAGTCCTCAACGACTGAGATTACATCTCTAATCAACGACTAAGATTAGATTTGGCTTGATCCATGTCATTTAGAACCTTCTCACCTAGTTTTATATTAATACACATTAGTATTTTTATTTTCCTAAGTTTAGACTTAGGAACCCATTAAAAATATTAATTATTTTAATATCACCTTAACTGGGTGGAATTTCCCCAAACCATTTCTATGACTTGGAGATCTCACGTGCTTTAGTCTCTCCACAAATTTTCATGGCTAGAGCACATCCGATGCTACCCCAAATCAACAAAGATATATTGACCAAAAGGTGGAACAAGATGACCACCCCATTGCACCTTTTAGCCTATGTAGTGAATCCAAAATATTACGCTGCAGAGTTGTTAAGTGATCTAGAAAGAACCGCACCAAACAAAGACCTAGAAGTCGTAGAAGGATTTAAAAATGCTTTTAGAAAGCTTTTTGTAGATCTCAAAATTGGGCTTTCGAATTCGTGCACAATTTTCTCATTTTGTGGGATCAGAGGGTTGGGGTTGTGATATTGAATGTATGCGGGACAAGACCAGATTAAGTCCAATTGAGTGGTGGAACTTCTATGGTGGGGCACTTCCACATATCCAAAAATTGGCCATTAAGATCTTGTCACGGTTTGCTAGTTCCTCTTCAACAGAAAGGAACTGGAGTACGTACGACTTCATCCATTCAATGAGGCGAAACAGATTGGGTTCTAAGAAGGCTGAGGAACTAGTGTATGTTCATTCAAACCTTCGTCTTCTGTCACACAAGAGAGATGAATACAAATTTGGGCCCACCAAATTATGGGACGTGGAACTAGAGTTGCCTAACTTGGATATGACATTGAATGACATGTCTCATATGAATTTGTTTGATGCGGAGTCACCAATAGGTGGATCTTCAAGTGGACATGGCAGTAATGTTCCCAGTCCCACTTCTAGAGAGGATGTGGAACTTTCTAGTGGCATGAATGAAGACATATTTGATGATATGTAAATGTAATTTATGATGGTGTTTTAACTTTTAAACTTTTGAACAACCATATGAATTATGAATAATGATAGTAGATTGCCAGTCATAGTTCATTTTGTACTTTGTACTATGTAGTAATTAGTATGCAGTATTAATTTTGGTAATGATGGTGTAACTTGTCATGTTGATAACTTGATGATTGACATTTGAAACAAAAACTTGATGATCTATTGAATCATGAATATTATAATAATCATTAATGATGATGACAATGTTTATCTGAATTGATGATGATGAATCATGATAGATCATAGATGATAATTGATTATGTATTTATAGTCTTTAGATCTAATCTTATAGTCTTTAGATCTAATCTAGATTCTAAAATATGAATGGTAATATGAAATTTTTATTTTTAATATCTATATATACTATATATAATATTATATATATATATTTTGTTTTGTTTTGTTTTTTAGTATGTGCCGTTTCCTGCCGTATCGTATCCAGAGTTTTTGAAAATTTGCCGTATTTGTTTCAAACCTCGTATTCGTATCCATTTTAGTGCAACTTAGGTTTAGGCCCTAATTTTACTGCTGTCGTAAATTACTTCAGAATTCAATTTTAGGACAAGGGTGAAACAAAAAGGCTAGAGAGCAAACCAAGAGGCCTTGAGGCCTAATTGAAGGTTAGATTGAATTCCATTGAGTTTGGTACCTGCAAACACCAAATTAGCTCAAATAAATGCTGCAAAACCAAATGTTAGAGATAAAATGCCAATCCCCTGAAGAAACCCTAGTTTGCAATGAGATCTAGCCCTTGTAGGGCTTACGACCTTCTTAATGCTTGCAAAATAGGTCCCAAACACTAGCTTTTTAGGTTGGGTAAGGGCTAGGGCCTTCAAAAATGGGTTTTTTCCCTGATTTGAAGATAAACAATCTGCAAAACTGGGCTAAAAAACTTGACGTCTCACAAGAAAATGGAAAAATAAAATCCTAAAATGGCTATATATACAATGAAAAATAATTACAAAGGTTCATAAAAAAATTATTTACAAATTTATTTACAATATTTATGTTGATTTTGAATGTCCCTTGGACAAGTGGTTTCCCATGGGTTGGTCTCTACCTAGGGAAAAGTGTCCAAAATAATTCTTTTCCCAAGTGCGACTTTATAAAGTGAAAGTGACTTTATAAGTGGTAAAGTCAATGTTAAATTATAAAGTGAAAAGTGACTTTAGACATAAAGTACACTGTGGGTACTTTATTTAATGGGTGAGTTAAAAAATAGAAAGTGAGAATTAAATGCACATTTATTCTCATCCCTTGATCTAAATGAATCTGAGCTATTAGATCATAGGGTTGCCCAACAGTCATTTAGGGAAACAAAAGGGGGAAAAGAAAAGAGAGACTGCATTCATTCTTCATGAGCAGATTGGAGAAAGGAGGCTGAGAGCTAGAGAAAAATTCTGAACTAGAAATTTGTTGCAGCAAGCTACAGGAGTGATTTTTGGGCAACGCTGGGCATGGAAATCAAGGTTTAGAAGACAACAGAAGGTACAATACGAACAACATTGAATGCTGTGAGTTGCACGCCGTTTGGGAGGAGTTTATGAATATTTTTTTGAAAAAAATCCATACAGTCTATATAGTCCATATGGTACAGTCCATACAATCGTGTCCATACAATACATATTTTCAGCTTCAAGTGGGCACAAAAATCGAGGCAAAGTGGGCACAATTTTCAAGGAGTTTTGGGCTGAAGAGATAAGTTGTGTTTCGTTGTTTTGTTTTATCTGCAAATGTATTTTTCCTGAACTTGAAAGATAAATAAATTTGAAGAACTCTCTAACAAGTTTTCCCCGGAGAAGATTGAAGGGGTTTTGCCTGGGTCTAAGTTGACCAAAAATCTATGTATTTTTGTGTGCTGCTGGTCTGGTTATGTCCATATTTATTTTCGGCATGTGCTGACAATCCCATGTGTTTTAATCTGAAAATTTCATTTCAGGAATTCTATATGTTGAATGCATGTTTTAACTGAATGGGGGTGATAAGGTGAAATTAAAACCGGGTTGGGATTATTGGAAACTTTTTTTTAGTCATCAAATTTCAACATGGTATCAGAGCTATAGGCTGAAAATTGTAGATTGAACAACAGATAGTAGTTTGGGACAACAAACAATGGTTTGGACAACACACTGAATTTTTGGACAACAAACTCAGTTTGGACAACAAACTGATATTTTGGGACAACAAGGTGAAGTTTCACACAAACTGAACTTTTGGGACAACAAGGTGTGCTGGAAAGTTCATTTCTCCATTTTCTTGGTTTTCTAAATTTTGGACGGTAGTCATAGCCATGTTCTTAAGGATAGAGGACAAAATGGATGGGATATCCAACTATGCCGTTTGGAAGGATAGAATTCAGACAGTGTTTGAGGAGGCACAATTTGGGACATAGTGTGGCAACTTGCAAGTGGTTGTACCTCCCACTGCTGCAGATGAACTTGTTGAATTAACAAAGAATAATGCAAACACAAAAAGGATTTTGATGGACAGTCTGAAGGATCATGTGGTTCCTCAGGTGAGAGGAAACAGATATGCATATCAGATGTGGACAGCTATAACCACTCTCCATTAGAGTACCAATGAGAGCAGGACTATGGTACTCAAAGAACAATTGAAGAACATTAGGATGACAGACGCTGAAAGTGTAGTTCATTATCTTGGCAGGGTCAAATAGGTATGTGATGATTTCACTGCTATTGGTAAGATAGTTGCACCCACAGAGTTAGTCAGGATAGCTGTAGCGGGACTTCCTAAGTCTTGGGAGGTCTTTGGAGATAACTATAGGGAGAATCTTCCTAATTGGGACAGATTTTGGGATGATTGTGTGCAGCGTAAGATACAAAAGACTGGCAGTGGTGTGGTGAAGATAGCAGATGAGGAGGATGTATCCTCAAGAGCCAGGGGGAAGAACAAAGGGAAGGCCAAGAAAGGGGCCTCAGCGGATGGGGCCAAGCGAAAGGAGAAGAAGAAGAAGAAAAATACAGATATGTCCAAAGTTAAATGTTGGGCATGTCAGAAGATGGGACACTATGATGCTATGTGTCATGAGAGGAAGAACAAGGGGAAGAAGGGTACTGTAGCTTCAACAGAGGTGGAGCAGTTTGACCATGACTTTGCATTTATTATTTCTACATCTAGTAGGAGTACATCATCCGATGTGTGGTACATAGACAGTGGGGCTTCCCGCCATATGACAGGTGCACAGGAGTTCTTTTCAGAGCTTGCAGAGAGGGCACTTGATATTGAGATTGTACTAGGAGATGACCGCACTGTGAGAGCTGTTGGTGTGGGGATTGTGACCTTTGAGAGGGAGCCTTTGTCTCCTTTGAAGGTCAAGGATGTTTTGTATGTTCCGGGAATGAAGAAGAACTTGATTTTAGTGTCTGCTATGGAGGAGAAGGGGTTTGACATCACTTTATAAGGAGGGCAGGTATTGATGCATCCCAGAGGACGCTATTGAGCATTTGGGGAGCCCATGTTTAGTAGAGATAGGGCTTCGAGGGGGTTATCAGCAGATCCGAGACAGAGAGGGGGTCATCTGTAGGATTACTCTTGAGCATTCCGGCAAACTCTTGATCATACTTTTTGGGACATACCCACCCATCATCCTCCAGTGTTTCTTACAGTTGCAGAAGGTTTGGTGTTTGCCCTTTAACACTCTCCATTCAGTTAGCAGGGCATGGGAGGCTCACCCTTGGCAGTTGGATGAGACACCCCGTGTCATGGGCCGAAAGGAGACTCTCCAGTTGAGACACTTGGTAGGTGCACGTGTTAACAGTTACAAACTTAGGGATAGAATGGTTGATTGTTGAGGTAGCATATGTTCCACCCCTAGGCTCACATGGTAGGGAGTTACATGGTGCTTTTTCAGTTGGATAGCTCGAGGTGTTAGGTGAGCATGAGGTGCAGAGGACAGTAGTCCTTGTTCGCAGGATGACGCATAGGCTTCCAGTAGTACCCAGGCACATCATCAGGAGCTGGGATAACAAATCTCATTGTGTGATTTGGTAGGCATAGAGCAGCTGAATATTCACGACACATGTTCTTGATGCTCGGTGCTTACCTATTGGATACTTACATGAGGTAGAGACGGGGCACAAAGGGGTCCCAATAGCTAGTAGCATATCACAACGACAAACAGAGAGGATTGGGTTTTGTGGACCTCCAGTATGGTTATGGGATCCAGGGATCCAGTGGATTGGGATAACAAGTGGACTGATTCATTTACAGGCAGACAAATGGGCAATCACCGAAGTCCTCACTATAGGACAAGGTAGATTGTTGCTCAGGATTTGGGATACCCATAGAGTGAGAGGCACTGGCACTGCTGGGTCACTTTGGCAAGATTGGCCTAGCCTCGATCATCGCATAGATTATGGCCGAGAGTTATGGGAGAGGAGGTTATGGTATGAGCATGCTAGGTAGTCATTCATGACCAAAGTGTCACAATGTCAATAGGATAGGTTCCTTCTACGATGGGTAGGGGATTTTGGCATAACATCGCTAAGCAGTTCAACTACCTATAGAGGTGAGTTGGTTTCTACAGGGGAGGGTCATCTAGATCTTCCATTTGGTTTTAGTGATTCATTGATGGTGTGGGAAACTTCACCGGTGTGGCAGGTTGATCAATAGGAGGAGATCAGGGGAGGCCCGGGTAGACGAGGGTTAAATTTCTCCAGGATTGGATTGCATCTTCAGGAGTTGGGTAGTCCTACATTATCACGATGCTCTACTTATTGCTAGTATGCAGAGGGCTTCTGGTACTTGTATCTGGTTGGATAACGAATGGAGCAAGGTGTGCTTCACATTGATTAGGATGGCTTGGGACCCTAGTATCGAGGGATTCCTTCATGTCGGGATAGTGTTGAGATTGGGGATGACTCAATGGTACATTCGGGACCCTGGTATTACCAGTGGTTACAGTGGTGATCAACAGTCAGAGAGGACACTTGTTCAGGCATTGCTTGAGGACAAGCAATTTTTGGCAGGGAGGAACGTAATGTCCCTTCCTAAACTATTTTGGAACATGATTTATTTCTACATTTCGGGGCCAATTTTGGAGGAGATGCGGCCCATTTGATTTTATTAGGAGACTTACGAGTTAGAAGTAAGTTATTTTGGTTTTGTTCACACAAGGAAAATAAGCACTTCCTAAGCCAATAGTTCGAATTGCATGAGAGGGGAAAATTGATGGCTTAGTGACAAACCCATGAAGGAGGGAAAATGGAGGGAAAAAGTGCTCCACTAAATCTTATTGGAGTATATCGATTTCTCTATGGTTGCTTGAGCTGCTTAGCCGATTCACTAGCTGTTTAGCACGAGTTCTTCAGGTGAAGAACTCACCCTTTCTTCGGGGGACTTTGAGTGCCACCGTATGAAGGTTTTCCTTCATTTCTTCAGGAGGAGGATCTCATTGTGATTTCCAACAATTGCATTCATCTCTGGGTGGTGCATATTACTAGAGGGTGTAGTGAGGAGGAGGTTGATTTTGCTTGTGGTGTCTTGTAGTGGATTTTGGGTGAGAGATTTTCCGGAGAGGAAGCATTGGAGGATTGTTGGCGTTTGGGAGAATTTTGGAGGGGGAGGAGTGTGCTATCTTGCAGGGTGAGTTTTGCACTTCTTGGGCTAGTGTTTAGGCAACACTGGGTGCTCACATGGAGGGTAGAGTATCAATATTTGAGGCTGAACTTCACCGTGGAGGTTAAGGGAAATATTTGGAGAGGTGATTGGTGCATTTTTGAAGCTTGGAGGAAGATTTCGTCGGTGTTCCTTGTAGGCCGTATTCCTTGAGCAGTTTGGAGGGCGTAGGGCCTATTGGAGGTCGAATTTCTAAGGTCAAAATCCGACCAAATCATTTCTAGGTTTTTCTAGGTTTTTGACAAGGATCCAAGATATAAAGTTTCAAATTTTTTTGAGCACCGAAATTGGGGTTTCCAGCCGTATCTTTGCAGCAAACAATGTAGAATTGTTGAGGATTGCACAGTGCCTTTGGGAGTCGATTTTGGGAGGTCAAAATCCGGCCCAACCATTTCTGGGTTTTTGTGGATTTTGGTTAAGGAGCTTGGGGCTGACTTTGTAGTATTTTCTGAGCAACGGAAGTGGAGTTTCTTGCAGTTCCTTTCCAGCCAACAATGTAGTTTTCTAGGCAGCGCAGAGCATTAGAGGATCAAACATTTTCCAGTACTATATATCATTGTCTCATCACCTAGATTCTGTCGTGCTTGCCATTGAGGCAAGCCTAGGTGCATTCATCCATACTATTTTACTGCTCCATTGATTAATAAAATGGCTCAGCTAGTTCTACTTCTAGAGTTTTTATGAGCATGTGTTGTTTGTTAAAATTTTTTGTGTTGAGAATCGTCTTTGCTTTGCATATCACTATTTGTAAAGTTTTGAAGATGTTCTATGCTAAGAGCAATTTCACTTTTCTCACAGCAATCATACAAGTGGTTAAGCAAAATGCAGATAGAACATATAAGCAGATCTTACAGAAGACAAATCAGAAACAGGAAAAATGTGTGTGTTCGTTTCGGCGGTCAACAGGATGCTTCAACCAGCAAAGTCTCCTTTGGTAAGCCAGCCCAGCATGTGTCACAACAACCCTCCAACCAGTAGATGAGTCAACCCAAGTCAATTCTACAAAAGTCAACGCTGTCCTGAAAAGTCAACGCAGGGGCAGCAAGCTAAAAGTCAACGCAGCAGCAAAACGGTCAACCCTTTGACCTCGATTTTTGTGCCAGGGAGTACGGCCTTCAAAAATCGAACCTTCCACAAGTTTTCAGCTTGATTGGACCAAGCGTTGACCAAAGTCAACGCTGGTCAAACTTTCTGCGAAACCCTAGCAGCAGAAAATCGTACTACAGCTCAGCCGTACGGTCTGTCCTCTTTGTCCTTCCCACGTGTGGCTGAAATTCGTCCTCCAGGTAGCTCGTACTCTTAGGATGAGAGAGGAAGATGTGTGTTGTGTTGTTATGAAATTCTCTCCAACTTTTCCTGTATTTATATCCATCAATGAGGGTGTGTGACACATCTGTTGGGCATGTGAGCCTACATTACAAAACTGGCCGACCTTGCACATATAATTTATTAAGAATAATAAATTCAAAATATAAGTTCTGCTCATCGAATTAAGACTATTTTTATATGGATTTTACACCTCTCTGAAAGAGGAATCCAACAAAAATATTAGCCTCTTAATCTGATCATCAGAACATGGAGTTTGGACCTAGTTGTCCAAATTTAACAGTTTGACATAGTGACAACAGTATACAATAGTTGACATCAGTTTGTGACAACACATTACAACCATTAGTATGAGGGTTCTAATTCCTAACATGATTAAATCTGTTTCATAGATATCATTATTGTTTTGCTGCATAGATAAAGTTATGGATCATTGTACTCTCTTTTTTGCATCATTTGATGACGATCTAAGAAAAAGAAGATTTGCAAGGGTTTTCCCCATAGTGGGTTTTGCCCTAGTCTTGGACCAATCTTGTTGTCTCTATATGTGTGCATACTTTCTTCTACTATTCCTTTAATGTTCCGCTACATTGATGATGATGGTGATGTTGTTTCTTTCTATGTAATTGCATATGTTGATGTATAATGGCGTAGATTTGAAAAATGTAATGATGATACAAGGTGAACTTAATGTATTAATGATGAAATGTAATTATCATAGCAAAGAACAATGTCACCCTATGAAAAATGAACAGTTGACATCTTGGGGATGCTGGGCAGGAAGAGCTTTGCTTTCACCAATATTTTGTCATCTGGTTTTAGGAGAGGAGGATACAACATACACATGATTGGCAGTATGTCATAGTTAGAGTGTCGCAACGACATCATGATGGCACCCATTTAAGACTAGCTTGGGATCCTGGCATCGAGGGATTCGTTCATGACAAGACAATGCAAATGTTGGGGATGACTCAGGGGTACATTTGGGATCATGGTATTGTTTGCAGTGGGCATTTGAGCCAACAGATAATGGGTACACTTGTTCAGACATTGTTTGAGGACAAGCGATTTTTGGCAGGGAGGAATGTAATGTCCCCAATATTGATTTTTCACTTGAGGAGGTTAGTAGGATCCTTGGGGTGGTGCTAACTTCTAAGCATAACACAATTTTGTAATCTGGGCATTGGAGACATTTTTGGCATATGGGACATAGAAGAAATATAAAATTATAGTTCTAGTGGAATGTGGGAGCCACACCTCAAGAAGTATGCACCCCTTGGAGGAAAAATCGACTTTAGGAAGGGAGGTTGAAATATTTGGTGGAGGGACCCACAAGGAAAGGGAAGGCAAAGAATATAAATAGAGGGTTGAGGGCAGCTATTGCTAACCATTGTTGCTCAAGCTGTTTAGTTGGGTCACAAAGTGTTGTTTAGCACCAGAAATTTCTAAGGGGAAATCTCCCTCCTCCACTAGACCTTGAGTGCATCCTAGGGGAGCATTGCCATAATTCCTTGGAGGCTTTCTAGAGCAAATTACAGGAGGTTTGAGCTTCTCTGTGGAGCAATTCTGGGCACAGAAAAAGGGACCACATACTCTTTTGGGGAAGTATTCTAGTGGAGCTAGTTCTGGGATTTGGCAGGATCAATCTATGGATAAATTTTAGCAGATTTCAAGTGGATTTGTGGATTGAAGGTGTGTCTATTGCTCAGGACAAATTATTCTCATTGGGGCTTGCGTAGGAGGAGTTATAGGCTACGTAGTTTTGGTGGAGTTGATTGTGGGGTAGACTTGGGTGAGGGATGCTGGGGTGGGATTGCTAGGAGGTGCAAGAAGGTTTGTCAGGAGGAATTTCTCAGCATTTTGGAGTGGTTGTAGAGGCTAATTTCCTGTGGACGAATTTTCAACGCAGTGGAACAACCCATAGTAATTGGGGGTGATTTTGGAGGGTCAGCACTAGCCCAAATACTTTTTGGGTTTTTCTGGGTTTTTGGTGGAGAATTCAAGATTTATTTGGCAGAATTTTCTGAGCACTTTTGGAGGCTCAAACAGGGGTCTCTTTCTAGCCAACAGTTGTTGTTGATTGGCACCATTTTGTGGGTTTTTCGGGTGGTTGGTTTGGGGTAGATTCCTTTCTGGGTTTGGTTAAGTATTTTTGTGAGAAGCTACAACTGCATTTTCAAGCGATTTAGGGCACCACAAAGCGTCATTCTCAACATTTTTAGTGCAACGACAGTTGCCAATTTTTGGGTCTGCACAGAAGGATACTGGGACGAAGTTTCCTAGCTGTTGGGGTCATCTCTTCCACATAGGTCTGCTCCAACTTGCTTATGCAAGCCCAAGTGCACTTGTTTCTTGCTATATGTACTCCTTACAATTCATAAGTTAAGAAAATGGCTCAGCTTGTTTGCCCGGTTTTTGATGGTGCAAGTGATTATGTGATTTTATTTGCTATAACCTAGTTTGTGTGTTTGTTATTAGCTATAAAATTCAAATTGGAATATTACATAAGAACCTAAATGACTATTAAACATAAACTAAGGGTGTAATCTAGCTTGCTTACAAGTGAACTTTTGGTATTGTTCTCATATTGACAGTGGGTTGATCTGATTGGCATAAGTATTCATTGAAGTTTGGTGCATCTTCTTAATTGTCATTGAATGATATAAGCATTGGTTAAATGGTTGCAATAGTCTCTCTTTGATTTTGAGGATAAAGCTAGTACTTTGCTAACTCTTGCATCCTTTCATTCTTGCATCTTTAATCTTGCATTGCATATCACTATTAACAAGCTCATTACTCGATTGGTGTTTGTTGCTATTGTGCTTAAGATTGCTCTTGTTTCTAATTGTTAAGTAACATAAGCATAGGAGAGCTATAACAAGAACTCTATTTGGCACATTAATAAGATCTAATAAGCATCTTGGATCATTGTAATTAACATTGCTAATCTTGTTTCATTGGGATAACCTCTCAATGTTTTCTAAAGTGCTTCATTGATTGCTATTGACATCTTGTGATCTTGTGTTGATAAGTAAAATTTGAGATATCTTGGTTGCAGGTGGCTTAATATTGTCATATTGGAGCATTTGACATATTTGTAATCTCATTGAAGCAATCTAACATCATTTGCATCCTCATCCTAGGTAGAATTGCATATTTAAAATTTACCTCCAAGCATAAGCTTGGTTGTAAGAGAGATAAGACAACCTTCTTCATCCAATTTGAGAAGTCTAGACCCTTATTCGCAGTTAACACATGTGACCTTGCAGTTCTCTTGTGGGGAATCCCTTGTAGGAACATAGACTTCTGGGTAGTTAGAACTCCTTGGGAGGTATCGTTAATGAGGCCTTAACCTCCTTCCCATGGACTTTGTTGAGATTTGCAGCTTGGGAGGTACTCCAAACCCTAGGCTTGAGGGTTGTGGAGGAGTTGGCACACAAGTGTGGTTTGTGAGTGTGAAACCCAAGCATGTGGGCTTTGCACCTAAGCATATGGTTGTGAATCCATGAGGAAATTTCTACATGTGATGGATGGAGATGATAGAGGATGCCAAGACGAACCAAACACAACAAAAATCATCCAAATCCAAGGTGTAGAAGTCTAGATAAGAATTTTCGAAGTTAAATGTATGGTTGTGATGGCTAAATGTCAAGTCAGCCTAGTTGAAGGAGTGCCCTCTAGTGATGTTCGTTGACACCCTCATAATGTGTATAAATAAGAGGGCTCATGGAGTCATTTGATGATATTCTAAGGTTCATGAATCATCAAAATAAGCTCTGAAATTAGTGTGAATCTGTGGCAAGGGAGTCTAAGGTAAGGAGGCGAATTTGTGAAGATACTTTCTTTGTTTTGAGTGCCAGTTTCTTAGGAGAAGGAGCCGCAGCTTTGAGACAAATAGTAAGGAGGCTTGAGGGCAGATTTGTGACTGTTTTGGAATACACTTGCCTTGCAGACCAGGCTGCAGATTTCGAGTGCGCTGAGTGATTGTTTAGTGCATGTTTTGGGTATGTATATCTTTGTTTACATGATCGTTGTGAGGGGCTCCTACAACAACAGTTGGGAGGTGAAGTTTAGAGGGCCAAGAGGCCTAGAAAGGCCCTCCTAACCAGGTCGCAGTCTTCTTTATTTACAAAGAAGAAAACAAGGGTATTCTCCTATTGTATTGGGCTTGTTTGCAGTGTTAGAGTGGGAATATTTGTTGTGGTTTGAGCTGAATGTTGTAGGGAGCCTTGTGGAGGTGTCCAAGGCCTACAACTTGGATACCTTGCAACCAACAGCTAAAGGAAACGACTCGATTGAAGAAGTTTAGGGCACTGGTTTAGGGTTGTCATGTGCCCTAACCAGTCTTGAGAATGCATAGAAATCTAGGTCAAGGAGGCAGCAGTAGTGAGCTGTAGATGTTAGCTTGTTGATGGTTGGATGCTAGGTGGATGGTGTTCTAGAAGAGGACAGTTTGTGGGAAACTATTAGCAGCCAAGAGGAAGGGTTTCCTGTGTGATTGGATGCCCTAACCAGTGTGCAGTTGCTACAGAGAGTATTGGACACTCGTGGTTTGTTGGGCGTCATGGTCACTCCTTGATGCCCAACATGGTTTCAGAGTGCGTCTAAGCTACTTTGAAGGGTCAGTGAATCAGAGTGTGCACAACGAAGCAATTCAGAGGGAGTTGCGGTTGTGTAAGTAATGGAGCAAAGGGTTCAACTGAAGACATGGAGATGTGGTCTTGACTGGCTTGGCAGCGAGATTGGCTGGGAGTTCTGGTGGATTGGTGGAGAGCCTGGTGAACAACAACTTATTGTAGGGCTGATTGTTGATCATGGACTTCCGTTGATTTGCCATGGATCGTTAGGACAACTCGAGGATTGCTTTGACATGGATGAGATCAGGATGATCGAGATTACTTCATGTGATAGACTATAGATTGGCAGGATATAGTCTTCATCGGATCGTGATGTTGCATATTTGAGATTGGATGGATTTGGACGAGTGGTATTTGATCCAAGAGGATGAGTGCTTCAGGATTGATCCAGTGGAGATCATGTAGGCTCAGAGGGAGTCTAGCTTTAGAGGGTGTAGACCTATGGAGGTTTGGGATCTTCAGGTTCAGATGTGATGAGGTAGAGGCACTATCGAGATTGCAGGGTTCATTCTACAAAGTATGTTGTAGTGATCGACGCCAGATGGGCTAGTGTCAGCGGTGATATTGATGGAGACTTCCTAGTATTGGAAGTACCTCCCTCGCTAAGAGGGAGTCTTGAGATTTGTAGCTTGGGAGGTACTCCAAACCCTGGGCTTGAGGGTTGTGGAGGAGTTGGCACACAAGTGTGGCTTGTGGGTGTGAAACCCAAGCCTGTGGGCTTTGCACCCAAGCATATGGGTGTGATCCATGAGGAGATTTCTACATGTGATGGATGGAGATGATAGAGGATGCTGACGAATTGGACGAAACGAGAATCATCCAGGTCCAAGGTGTGGAAGTCTAGATATGAATTTTTGAAGTTAAATGTGTGGTTGCGAGGGCTAAATTTCAAGTCAACCTAGTTGAAGGAGTTCCCTTTAGGGCTGTTCGGTGACACCTTCATGAAGTGTATAAATAAGAGGGCTCATGGAGTCATTTGATGATATCCTAAGGTGCATTAATCATTAAAACAAGCGTTGAAATTAGTGCAAATCTGTGGCAAGGGAGTTTGAGGCAGAGAGCTGAATTTGTGAAGATCTTTTCTTTGTTTTGAGCGCGAGTTTCTTAGGAGAAGGAGCCGCAGCTCCAAGCAACCAATAAGGAGGCTTGAGGGTAGATTTGTGACTGTTTTGGAGCAGAATTTCCTTGTAGACCAGGCCGCAGGTTTCAGGTGAGCTGAGTGATTGTTTTGTGCATGTTTTGGGTATGTATATCTTTGTTTATAGGGCCGCAGTGAGGGGCTGCTACAACAATAGTTGGGAGGTGAATTTTAGAGGGTCGAGCCCTCCTAAACCAGACCACAATCTTCTCTATTGGTAGCGAGGGGAAACATCGGTGTTCTCCTATTGCATTGGGCTTGTTTGCAGTGTTGGAGTAGGCATATTAGTTGTGGTATGAGATGGGTGTTGTAGGGAGCCTTGTGGAGGTGCCCAAGGCCTAAAACAACAACTTGGATACCTTGCAATCAACAGCTAAAGGAAACAACCTAATTGGAGAAGTTTAGGACACTGGTTTTAGCGTTGTTGTGTGCCCTAACCAGTCTTGAGAATGCACAGATTCGAAGTCAAGGAGGCAACAACAGTGAGCTGTAGATGTCACCTTGTTGATGGTTGGATGTTAGGTGGATGGTGTCCTAGAAGACGACAATTTGTGGGACACTGTTAGCAGCCAAGAGGAAGGGTTTCCTAGGTGATTGGATGCCCTAACCAGTGTGCAGATGCTACAAAAAGTATTGGATACTCGTGGTCTGTTGGACAACAGCATGAGAGTGGACCAAGTGTGGACAATGTATTGGGAATTTATGGTTTGTTGGAGGACAGCGTGATAGTGCCCAAGTTGGAGCCCATTGTGTAGCACTTTGATGGAGGAAAGTAGCTGCTAGAGTGGTAGTTGTTGAGCTCAAGGGTCTGATGAGCCAGGAGTAGTGTGTGCAGCCCTAGACTTGCCGTGTGGAGAAGGACATCTACAACAGAAGATGGGCGGTCCTTCTAGCCCGTGTTCATTATGGGAGATGGACATCTTGTAGTGATAGGTGGCAACCCTTCATGTCCTCTGTTAGTCTTCATCGGAGAACCGTAGGAAGACTATATGGGGTTGAAGTCCCTGAGTAGCTAAGGATCAACAGTGGGCTGATGAAAGATGTTCACAAACGGAGTTGTGAACAACTCGACAAGAGTCTCAATGTGTTGTGCCCTTGATGGACTAAGACACAACTAGTGAGCAGATTGGATAGCCGAGGTTCAGTGGCCAGATGGACTTGGAGCATTGATAGAGGCAGGGGATGTAGATCGGGAGCCAAAGGACTGAGCATGTGTGTTCAGGGGATCAAGAGGAGCCGAGGGAGTGCGCCACAACTAGTTGGTCAAAGTAAATTGATAAGGGTAGATTGGTTGTCATCACACAGACACAAAGCTCTAGTTGTTGTATTTTTGAACTAGAGGATGTAGGAGGGCCATTACCCCTGGTACGGGAGCCGTAGAATGTTGTATTATTATGTTGGTTTAATATAACGAAGATTGGGTTATTGTACATATTGTGTAAAATGTTGTGTATATTTTGTGCACATGTGATTTATTGTTGTTTATATTCCGATGTAATATGTTTTGATACTTGGTTTGGTAGTGTTAGTGATTTAAGATTCTATCCTAGACACTAGTATCGTGGAAAAACAACAAACTTCTTTCTACAACTTGTGTTTGTGACTAGCTTCAAAATAATTGAGAGGAATGATTCACCCTAGATTAGGAATTTAACTAAAAATAACCAAGATCTTGCATCTCACATTAGATTAGGTCCTGCACTTCATCTATGATAGATTTTACATCTTGCTTCGACTGTTCATCAGGTAACTTGACATATTGATCTTTGTCGTGCAAGTAATTAATCCAAGGCACTGGTCTATCTTTTATATCTCAAGAATCTAATTTGATTGTGCTTAATAATCTTACTTGTGACATAATTTAAATTTAAGTTGCTAGGACATGTAGTTGTATCCCCTGAACTTGTTGGTTTCCAATAGGTTCCTCATCATTCCATCTAGGAGATAGCTAGAACGAAGTGGGCAGGATCAGAGTGACAACACCTGCCCAAAGTGTTGTTGCGTTGGGTGTACAATTCGGGCAACAACATTTTATGGCGCTGTTGCTGGGACGAGGTTTATCTTGTTCTCGACGCTTTGACACTTTGTTTTCATCATCTTCCCTTTGATCCATCACAACATTTTCTAGCACCTTGGTGTTTGGGTTAGTTTTTTGTTTGGGTGGCGACTCCACTTATTCATCCTTTCACAAGAGCGTATACTAGATGAAATCTAGTTGGCTCAGTTAATCTTGCTCTGGATCTTGAAAAGGCCCTTAGAGCTCGATTAAACAAACTCCATTTTAGTAAACATCTTGTTTTTCTCTGGCAGGAAGCCCTCCCTGACATCCATTTTCTTTTCCCCGGCCTTGTTGAGCAAGACATCATGGACTTGTTCGCCCCTTGTAACTTTGGTAATATGCAGGGTTATCCTCACGATCTTCTAGAGAATGGTTTGGACAAAATGCCCTCTTTCTAGGGAAACAAATGCAACTAATGTTGAAGCTCATCTCAAGGCCTTTACAACTTTCTTGGTTAAACATGCTAACAAAGTTGCTCACAATCATGAAGATTTCTGGATGAAGCTATTTGTTATTTCCTTGGAAGAAGATGCACTAGATTGGTTTTTAGAAAACCCTGATATTTCTTTTGACTCTTTGCAAGCTCAAAAAATAAGAGCGAGGGAAGATATTTACTTAGAGTCATCAGTGACATAAAGAAAAAATAGAATGAGACTGTGGCTGAATTTAATAAGAAATTTAATGGTATGGTTAAATACATGCATCAAGACTATAAACCCATTGATAAATCTCTATTGGAATATTATCTAGATGCATTTAGTGTTGATACTTCTTACGAGTTGAGATGTGCTAAGCCAATTGATCTAAAGACTGCACAAACCTTAGCTGAAGAATTAGAGAAGGACAAGTAAGCATCTGGGAAATCCGAGATTTAGGGTTTTGTAGAGGTCCAAGTAAGTCTTGTGAGCCTAAAGGAAAAGAAGTAGAAAAGGTTGACCATGATCCCATTAAGGAGTTGACTTAGTTAATCAAGGATACGAAGATTGAGTATGCTAGGGAAATAAATGCTATGCAAGCTAGGTTGACCCAAATGGAAAGATCACAAGCTCAAAATTTTCAACGTAGAAATAGTAATAACAAGAGTAATATTGCATGGAAAAAGATTCAAGAAGACTTCTCCAAATGAGCAGAGACCACCAAATCCTCATGAAGCTACAAATGTTGTCGATCAACCTTTGCCATATTGTAGACCTTGTCAAAGCTTCCATGAAGAGAGTGCCTGTGCTATTGCAAGAAGAATTTTGGATGAGGGACAAGTAGGAACAAGTGAACAGATTAATGCGGTCACTTAAGATTCCCTCTTGCATGCTGAAGATAAAGATCATAACATGGAAATGATCCCTTCATCCTTTACCATCAATAATTTCAGTGATGAAAAAGTCCCAATAACATAATTATACGGAGAAAAGGCGACTCAAGAACAAATGTTGGAAATTGAGAAAAGTAAGGGATACACTTATCGCAAGAAAAATAAAGATCAAAGCAAGGAACAAATTGCTTCTAAGACTTATCATTCTGGCTTGAAAATTGATTTGGTCACTTGGGTAAATAATGCAAAAATTTCTTTCCTTGTTCATGAGTTTTTGAAGATTCCATCTCAAAGAGCAGTATTTTTGAAAGCTATAGGCATATCTCAACAGGATAAGATTGATGCGCACCATAAAGATGAAGAAATCAAGTTAAAAGACCTAAATTGTTATGAATGAGGATCAACATCCCTTCTTGTCTTTAATGGTTAACGATCGTTTGCTACATAATTGTATGCTGGACTCAGGGGCCTCGACTAATGTTATGACTAAGAAAGTCATGGAACAATTGAACTTAAGGATATCAAGGCCCTACCACAATATATGCTCCATGGATTCAAAGAAGATCGAGGTTCATGGTGTGGTCAAAGACTTGCAAATATGCTTAGCAACATTTCCATACATGATAATTACCATGGACATTGCTATTATAGATGTACTTGACGTATTGACTGACTTTTTTGAGCTTGTGGAAGAACAAGCCCAAGATTCCACATCGTCCCATCTCATGAACAAAAGAAGGAAAATGAAGAGATTTGATTGGTCTATGCAATCCAACGTTGGAAATCTTCATCATCCTAAGAGGACCAAGATTCAATAGGGTACTTCAGAAAAGCAACCGATGGATCCGCTTTTGAGCAGACAACTTCTCCGGATTGGACTTCAAAGATGCATCTGATGCCATCGGGCATCCTTTATATTGTGTTTCTAACCCTATTCTCCTAGATTAGGTTTCATCTATGTCATTAGAATAGGATTTTATTTCTACCATTAGGGTAGTTTCCATTTCAGCATTTATGATTTATGTTTTTAGATTTCATTAATAGGATTCGTATTCTTGCAATTGATGATATATATGATGATTTTGATTTATATTAGAATGGATATCTACCTGATGTTACTTTGTTTTCTTGGATACAGGATTCTGGATTCTGACATTCCTTCACTGAAGCAACGTGCCCCCAAGTAGAGCCAGATGTTGACCATGTACATGTCAACAGTTTCAAGAAGCAAACTACTTGCCAGAAGGATAAATTTTTTCAAATCATTATCACACTGAAGCTTCTAGTTTGTCAGTGTAATCCCAAATTCTGCTATTTTGATAGAAAAATGATTCTCGTATGACTATTAAGCCATGTAACAACAACTAGGTAAGCCTATGATTCTTGTCAAAGGGTTTTACTCTAGGGAGTTTTTTTAACCTCCCCAAATTATTTGTGTTTGTAAACACGAATAATTGGTAGAGTTTTTCTCCCAAATATACCCTAAAGCTAGGGTGGAACTCATTGATAATGTCTTCAGTGAGTCCTAGTATTATTGAGTCGATGTATTTTTATCATACTAGATCATGTGTCTTGAGTCACAGAATTTGGTTGAGTCTTAAGGGGTTGTGTCTTTATGTGAAATTCCCCTTCTAAGAGTTGATTATTGAAATATCTTGATGTAAAAGTGTGTCTAGAAATATTTTTGGTGAATGGTTCCTCATAATTAGAACACCATTACCAAAATATTTTCTTAGACCCACTTAGAGGGTGGACAAATATTTGTAATCCCATCTTGAGTCTATTAATTAAATTTCTGGCAAAAATAAAAATAAAATTAGCCAGAAATTGTCAACAAATATAATGAGAGGAAAAATTAATGACTCTACAAATGGAAAAATCATCATAAAAATGATTGAGGCTATTTTTCAAATAGAAAAATTCAAGTCAAATATAAAAAGGCTGATTTCGAAGGCGAGATGGCCCAATCAAAAAATTCGTTGGACCTAGGAAGACTACTTTCCCAAGCAAATCAATTTTTTTGGACCAAGCAGTTGATTGTTTTGCACAAGTAATGATAATTCTTTTTTTGAAGATTCTCCAGTGGTCTAGAAGTCTAGGTTTGATCCCTCCAACCCAATAAAAAAGGAAAATCAAATTCTTTTGGAGATTTGTGCTAGCTTATCAAGGGTTCAAAATTTTTGGACAAGGATCGAGCTACTAGCCGTTATTTTCCACTTGGAGGGTTTATCCCTCTCATTTTCTATATAAGGAAGCTTTCTAGATCCTCATTGTAACTTCAACTTTCAACAACAATGGATAATGTACTGAGCTAAGCTATGCTGGATTTCTTTTGATAATAAAGAATAAGTCTTAGGGGTTTCAATTCAAGGTGTCTCTTTCTCAACGATTTATGGTATGTGTTGAATGTTCTTAATGCTCTAGTTGTGCAATATTGAATATTGTTGTTTCAATAGCCAGTAGTTGAATCATCTATTAGCACAAGTATCTTGCTTTAGGTGTTGGGTTCTAGAGAAACATTTTCTGCTAAGTCGATCTAGCAGGTATATCTAGATCTTTAGGGTTTTTAAATGTGTATCTAAACCCCTTTTGTAACTAACAATTTATCTTTCAAAGTGTGTGGAGATCTTCAGGTGATTAAGCCCTTGGGCAACCCCCAAGTACATAGACTTTGAGGAGACCCTCATTTTGTTTGGCTTCTCGGCTTGATCCAATGATTTATTTTGCAGGGATTTTGGCCAATATATTAAAATAAAACTATTTCTACCATTTATTCTCAAATTTCTACTTGGGCTATAAAAGATTTATTTGCTAGATAGAGCTTGAAGTTCCTTGTAGATATTGTGAATAATTTGTAAATAAATTTACTAACCCTTGTATTTTATTTTTCACTTTGTAAATAATTATTCGGGGTTCTTATTTTCAAATTTCTTCTAGATTTTGTGGATGTCTCTATTTATATACTTGCAGGTGCTAAGACTCTAGGATCGTAAGGAAATCCCAAAGCTTGAGGGTTTAAGCCCTCATCTAGCCTAGACGATTAGGGTTTGGGCACATATTCAACATTGGAAGGGTTGTCCAACCAAGGGAAGGAAGTCGTTCAACTTCTAGGGGCAGACCTAGGCCTTAGATGCTGTGATCTACAAGACCCACATCTCCAAATTGCAACCTCCAACCTCTTTGTGGGAGCCGCTAGCCCTAAAGTGCTTATTTGTTGCAACAACTGGAGTTTTTCACTAGTATATCTGATTTGAAGGCTTGGCAAGTGATCTTCGGTGGCTAGAATCAAATTTTGTGGCTCATAACTCACTTATTCGCCTGATCAAGGGTATGCGCAAGGGTTTGGAGGCCATTGAGGCATAGCCACAACCCTAAGTAGCCTTATTAGGTCTAACCACAAGGGTTGGAAGTAGTTTTTACTTGCTGCATCTGATCTATTCCGAATCTAACCTTGTTTGCAAGGCTTAAATCAATTTTTGGCAAGGGATTTTATGTGTTATTTCAGTGCTAGATTGTAATTATAATTTTCTGATCTATTAGGGCTTGAAAATTTGGTTTTGCTGTGGCTAATTATTAGTTTTGCAGGGCCATTCTTCATTTTGAAGGAGTTTTGTGGGCTCAAACTAGCCTTTAATCCTAGCCGCAAGCCCATAGTTTTAAAAACCGGTTACCGGTCTAACCGGCCGGTTAGCAAGGCCGCCGGTCTAAACCAACCAAAAAACCCGGTTCAATCGCCCATTTCGCTAAAATTTGCCCTAAACTGGTGCTAACCGGCCGATTTAGGACGGAATCGACCGGTATTGTATCAAACCGGCCGGTTCCATCCTAAACTGGCCGGTTAGAGGCACGCCCACCGTGTAATGCAAAAAGTGTAATGCAGACTGTGTTTTAGGGGTTTTGGGGGGAAGCTAAGAATGTTTTCCCTCCAAAAACACCCTCTCCAAGCCTTTAAGAGGCCCCTCTCACTCTCATTTGTCTCACACAACTATTTTGGAGTGTTTGTGAGCTTGGAGAGTGTTGAGTTTTTGCTGAAGTAGTTATCTTGGAGTTGGAGTTGGAGCTATTTTGGAGATAGTTTGTAGCTGTCAGTGGAGTTGCCATCTTCAAGAGGAGGCTAAGGAAGCTAGTTTGCATTTCCAGGTAAGGATTTGCACTTGAAAATTCCTTATTTGGCTGTTGTCCATGAATTAATTTTTTTTATGTGTTATAAACTTCTCACTTCTATGATCTACCATCCAGGGAGTCATCATGCCTCCAAAAGCTAGAGATATTGCATGGGCTCATTGTGATATGATTGATGTCAAAATAATCTGCAAATATTGCCAAAAATCCATTCAAGGAGGGGGTATTAATAGGTTCAAGCAACACTTGGCTGGGATAGGAGGCCATGTAAAGCCATGTGGAGCACCAAATGAAATAATAGGG
>APFE030011221.1:26279-95969 GCA_000404065.3 Pinus taeda
TATTATCATATATGTAGAGTCTAGACTGAAGTCTTGTAGTAGGCCACTGGCCCCATAGTTTGTAGGCTTTGTTTTTGCACTCTAGAGGCCATTTAGAGCCTCATTGCTTATGTATTTTGTCGATGATATGTATTGCACTCGGTGCCATTTCGATATATTCACCTTTACATCATATATAAATGAGCAATCTTTGCATATTTTGTCTCTATTGGCTTGGAATCATGGTTTTAAATCTTAGAAATAGTTTTTTTCATTAAAAAATAATTATTTAATGTATTTTTCTAAAACCGGTTCGTTTAGACCAAACCAGTCCCGGTTAGACTGGTTACGGTCGGTAAACCGGTTCATTAGGTGGACCGGTCCGGTCACCGATTCTGGTTTTCAAAACATTGCGTAGGCCTAAGAGGCCTCATTTGCCCTAGCTACAAGGGTTTTAAGGGATTTTAGCCTTAGACACAGCGTTTAAAGGGCCTATAAACCCTAGCAACAAGCATTTGGAGACTTGATCTATCTTTAAAATTGGTTCTAGGGCTAACAAATTTTCTCTGCAGGAGCTTTGGAAGAGTTACATCACTTGCTTGTGTCTCAAACTCAATTTCGGAAGGCTTGCACTTGACATATCAGCCTCCTAACCCTAGCCGCAGGCCTAAGAGGCCTCATTTTCCCTAGCTGTGAGGGTTTGAGGGGCTGCTCTTTGTTTTCACACTAATCATTTGTGGTTGCAGGTGTTTGAGGGCCTAAACATTGCCGAATCATTCCTCTTTGTTGCCTCAAATTCTCTCACTTGGGATTGAAGCAAGGACATAAGGCCTAAAGGGTTTGCTCTCTCTCTATCATCCCTTTATTCTTGACTGTCATAAATAATCAGATCTGAAGATTAACATAGCAGTGGCTTAATCATCTCATTATCACCTTAAAGAAGCCTTAAAACTAATTAACATAAGCCTAAGAACCTAAAGGAGTGTTAGACATTAACTAAGGGCTTAATCTAGCTTTCTTTCAAGTGATTTTTTGGGACTGTTCTCATATTGGCAGTGGGTTGATCTGATTGGATTAAGTATTCATTGAAGTTTGGTGCATCTTCTTAATGGTCATTGAATGATATAAGCATTGGTTAAATGGTTGCAATAGTCTCTCTTTGATTTTGAGGATAAATCTAGTACTTTTTATGCTAACTCTTGCATCCTTGCATTCTTGCATTGCTTATCACTGTTAACAATCTCATTACTCTATTGGTGTTTGTTGCTATTGTGCTTAAGATTGCTCTTCTTTCTAATTGCTAACTAACATAAGCATAAGAGAGCTATAACAAGAACTCGAATTGGCACATTAATAAGTTCTAATAAGCATCTTGGATCATCGAGTAATTAACATTTGCTAATCTTGTTTCTTTGGGATAACCTCTATGTGTTTTCTAAAGTGCTTCACTTATTGCTATTGGCATTTTGTGATCTTGTGTTAATAAGTAGAATTTGAGATATGTTGGTTGTAAGTGGCTTAATATTGTCATATTGGAGCATTTCACATATTCGTAATCTCGTTGAAGCAAGCTAACATCATCTGTATCCTTATCCTAAGTAGAATGCATATTTAAAATTTACCTTCAAGCATAAGCTTAGTTGTAAGAGAGATGGGACAACCTTCTTTGTGAAAATTTCCAAACTGAAATTCTATCACTGCAGCAACTAATTTATTTAACCTACTTATTATTTTCAATAAGTTATTTACGAAATTCCTTCAACAAATATTAAAATAAATTCTACTGCTGTTATCACACAATTACCTAGAGAAAAAATACATGCACAAGAATCAATCACATCGACACAGTTATTTTTGGACAATTGTCCCCAGAAAAACCCAATGTGGGAAAGTTAGTGTAGCAGATGAGGGCTTTATTAATATTCAACAACGATCGCTTTTACAAGGAATGATTTTTACAGAGAAACTGAAAGAAAACACTTGAGATTTTCCCTCTAAGACTATATGACACTTTGTAGACCCTGCTCCCACTTCTGTGTCACACCTGCATCACTTTGATTGACCCAGCGTGGCTCTGAGTGGCTCTGCGTCCCTCTGTGTCAGCTTGCGTAGGCCCTACATCTCTCACCTGGACTGTGTCTCTCTTTCTGTGCTGTCTTCCACTGCCCCTACATCACCTCCTTCTCGATCTTTGCTTGCTGTTGAAGGCCTCCTCTTCCTCCACCTTGCAACTCCCTCTGAAATCGATCTCCTCTTCCTTGAGAATCGAATTTCCTTGAGATACCGAGTATCTGTTGATGTGTCTCCAAATGATCCTCAAGTATTTTCTTATACTTTTCTTGTTGATGAATCAATGAGCGAGATTAAGTCCCTAATCAACGGCTAAGATTAAAACGGACTTGATCCTTGTCTCTTAGAAACTTCTCATTCCTATCTTTATTAATACTCAATAATATTTAAATTTTCCTAAGTTTAGACTTAGGAACCCATTAAAAATATTAATTATTTTAATAACTCCTCATCCGGATGGAATTTCTCAAAACGATTTATGGGTCTTGGAGATCTCATGTGCCTTAGCTTCTCCTCCAAATTTCAAGGCTATAACACATCCGATGCTACCGCAAATCAACACTCCCTCTTAGCAAGGAATGTGCTCTAGTAATGCTCCACCACTGAAACATCACACTGATCCTCTACACCGGTACCTGTGCTGATGCTTGGCTTGCTGCCTTACATTATCTGCACTGCTGCCCATGACACTGCCACTGCCACTGTTACATCTGTACTGCAGCTCCCTCTCAATCTGCTGCATCATGCTGCCCATAGCACTGCCATTGCTAATTGCTGCACTGCAACTTCTGATACTTATCCATTATTGAAATGGATTCTTTACCATCCCCATCTTCTCCCTGAAATGAACAAACTTTGTTCTTCCTAGAGCCTTGGTGAGGATGTCTGCCCCCTGTTCTCCTATAGTAGTGTACCTCAACTGTACTGCCCCTTGTTGGACATAGTCTCTGACAAAGTGACATCTGATATCAATGTGCTTCGACCGATCATGAAATACTTGATTCTTAGAGAGCTTGATGCAACTTTGATTACCACACATGGTCTTGGTCGCTTCCACCCTTCTCCTGAATAGATTCACTAGTAATTTCCTAAGCCATATGGCTTCGCACGAAGCTATGCTAGCTGCCATATATTCTGCTTTAGTTGAGCTCAGAGCCACAAATTTCTGTTTCCTGCTGCACTAGGAGGTCATTTCTGATCCAATGTTTAAACAGTACCCAGTTGTAATTTTCCAATCTACTGAACTTCCAGCCCAATCTGTGTCAGTGAACCCACTTAGCCTGATATCATTGCCTCTGGTGTACAATAGTCCATGCTCGACTGTTCCTTGTATATACCTAAGAACATGTTTGGCTGCTACCCAGTGCGCCCTCTTAGGTTCTACCATGAACTGACTGAGGGTGTTGACAACATAACAAATGTCTGGCCTGGTATTGACCAGATACATTAGGGACCCTATGAACTGCGTATACAAGGTGGGATCAACATCTTTATCTTTTGATGCATCAGTCTTCTTCCAGTTGGTGATCATTGGAGTAGCCATAGGTCTACAGTCATGCATCCTGAATCTCTTCAAGATTTCTGTAACATATCTCCCTTGTCCTAGGAAGATGTCACCCTTCTGCTGCCAAACTTCCAACCGTAGAAAATAATGCATCTGTCCTAAATCCTTCATGTCAAATTCTATGGCTAGGTTCTTCTTGCAGTCTTTGATGAGCCTGGATGATCCTACCAGGAAGAGATCATCCACATATAACACTAGGATTAGAGGCTCATTCTATACAACTGGATAGTAGAGATTAGGGTCTGTGTCACTCTTGACGAACCCCATCTTCTGCAAGTAGCCATCAATTCGACCGTACCATCCCCTAGGTTCCTGCTTCAGCCTGTACAAGGCTTTATTTAATCTGCATACATGAGATTTCTTGTCACGTGTCTCAAAACCTTCTGGTTGTTCGATGTATACTTCCTCTTCTATTACCCAGTTCAAGAATGCCGTCTTAAGATCCATTTGATGAACTTCCCACCCCATCTGCATTGCAAGAGATATCACGGTTTTAATAGAAGTATACCTTGCTATTGGGGCGAAGGTTTCTTCGTAGTCTATCCCTTCCTTCTGAGCATACCTGTTAGCCACAAACCTGGCTTTATATTTCTCCACACTGTTGTCTGCAACATATTTGACCTTGTAGATCCATCTCGAACCTACCACTGATCTATCCTAAGGCCTAGGTACCACTTCCCAGACATCATTGACCATTATAGAGCAATATTCCTCCACCATAACATCTACCCATACTTGATGTTGAACGACCTCCTGAAAACTAGAAGGCTCCCCAACTTGAGCTACTAAGGCCTGGTATCTGTTTGGTTGTCTTCGCTCCCTTTTACTATTCCTGGGTGCACCAATGAAGTCTTCTGCATCCCATAGAATCTGTTGTAGTTCCCGGCTCGTTCTTCCACTGGTAGTAGGTACATCTATTAACTCCTCTTCTTCCTAAGATTCCTCTTGTTCTGAAGCCTTGTCTTCAGGAGGATTTCTTGTACTGGTTTCCATTGGTTGAAGTGGTCTGACCAACGAATCATATTTCAACTGCTCCTCGGAAGGCATTTCTCGGGATTTTCTTAAAGCTCTATCCTCCATGAACTTTATATCCTGCCGAACTACTACCTTCCTACTCCTTGGAAGATAGACTCTATATGCCTTAGCATTCTCGCTATATCCCACAAGATATCCTTTCTCAGCAGTTTGATCTAATTTCTTTCTCGTCTCTTCGGGTATACGGCAATATGCTAAACTCCCAAATATCCTGAAATGGCTAACTTTAGGTGTCTTCCTAGTGAAGACCTTCTCCGGAGTGATTTTGCCCAATGCCTTGTGAGGAGTCCTGTTCTGGACATAAACTGCTGTGCTGCATGCTTCTGCCCACAGGAATTTAGGCATATCCTGATCATATAGCATTGCCCTAGCTGTTTCCACAATAGTCCTGTTTTTCCTTTCTACTCTGAATTGTAGGGAGCTGTCGACTCTCTTCTGATGCCTTCCTTAGCGCAAAAATCGGTGAAGTCCTTGTCAACATATTCTCCACAATTGTCCGAGCGCAACACTTTTATCTTCTTTCCTGTCAAATTCTCCACTAGAGCCTTGAACCATTTGAATCGACCGAAAGCCTCATCCTTGGTTTTCAAAAAGTAGATCCAAGTCTTCTTGGAATGGTCATCGATGAAGGTGACGAAGTACTCGGCACCACTAAGAGCTTTTGTGGACATCAGTCTGCAGATCTCTGAGTGTATCAATCCTAGCACACTCTTCGCCCTATTGTTACTTTTTGAAAACGCAGCTTTGGCGTACTTGCCCAGAGTGCACCCTTTGCATACATCATCCCTTTCAGTACTTAGTTTTGGAACTCCTGATACTATTTTCTTGAGAATTCTCAGAGCCCCATGGTGTAAGTGTGCCATCCTCTTGTGCCATACCTCATTCAAGTCTTTGTTCCATTACTGCCTATCAGTGCCATTGGTGATTCTCGCTGTAACCTGTACAACCTGTTACTTTTGATTCCTATCTGAGCCTTCTTTTTCCAACTTGGGTGTTTGACATATACTTTCTCCTTAATGAAGAAAATGTCATAGCCCTTGTTTTCAAGTTGAGATACGAAAAATAAGTTCATCCCTAATCCTGGCACATGCAACACATTGGTTGCCTGAAGTCGCTCTCCTGCTTCGGTTTGAAAAACTATGGTACCTCTTCCTATTGGAGTACACTTGCCTATTCCCCATGGTGATCTAAAAATTCATTCTTTCTTCCTGATAATCTGAAAAACATTCTCGGATTCCTATCATATGCCAGGAAGCTCCACTGTTTATATACCAAACCTCCGAGGAGGCAGAGCTTGCAAGGCAAGCGGCTTCTTCTTCCAATCTGGAAGCTAACATCGAATATTCGTCCCTTGTGCATCCTTCTGACTGCGCGAGTCCCTTTGAGTGGATGCCTCTGCATCATGCTCTTGACCCATAATCAATTTTCCTTTCTTGTTGTCGGATCTCTGCTCTGATACCATGTGAAAATTTCTAAACTGAAATTCTATCACTGCAGCAGCTGATTTATTTCACCTACTTATTATTCTCAATAAGTTATTTACGAAATTCCTTCAACAAATATTAAAATAAATTCTTCTGCAGTTATCACACAATTACCCAAAGAAAAATACATGCACAAGAATCAATCGCATCGACATAGTTATTTTTGGACAATTGTCCCCGAAAAAACCCAATGCGGGAAAACGGGTGCAGCAGATGAGGGCTTTATTAATCTTTAGCAGCAATTGCTTTTACAGGAATGATTTTTACAGAGAAACTGAAAGAAAACACCTGAGACTTTCCCTGAGACTATCTGACACTTTGGAGACCCTGCTCCCACTTCTGCGTCACCTCTGCGTCACTCTGATTGACCCAGCATGGCTCTGAGTGGCTTTGCGTCCCTCTGTGTCAGCCTGCGTAGGCCCTGCATCTCTCCCCTGGATTGCATCTCTCTTTTTGCGCTGTCTTCCACTGCCCTTATGTCACCTCCTCCTCGATCTCTACCTACTACGTAAGCCCTCCTCTTCCTCCACCCTGCAACTCCCTCTGAAATCAATCTCCTCTTCCTCCACCCTGCAACTCCCTCTGAAATCGATCTCCTTTTCCTTGAGATATTGAGTATTTGCTGGTGTGTCTCCAAATGACCCTCAAGTCTTCTCTTATACTTTTCCTGTTGATGAATCAACGATCGAGATTAAGTCCCTAATCAATGGCTAAGATTAAAACAAACTTGATCCTCGCCTCTTGGAAGCTTCTTATCCTTATCTTTATTAATACCCATTAATATTTTTATTTTCCTAAGTTTAGACTTAGGAACCCATTAAAAATATTAATTATTTTAATAACTCATTCGGATGGAATTTCTCAAAACGATTTCTGGGTCTTGGAGATCTCATGTGCCTTAGCCTCTTCTCCAAATTTGAAGGCTAGAGCACATCCGGTGCTACCACAAATCAACATTCTTCACCCAATTTGAGAAGTTTAGACCCTCATTCACGGTTAACACATGTGACCTTGTAGTTTTTTTTTGGGCAATCCCTTGTAGGAACGAAGGCATTTGGGTTGTTAGAATTCCAGGGGAGATATCGTTAATGAGGCCTTAGCCTCCTTCCTGTGGACTTCTCTCTACAACTTGTTTTTGTTATTAACTTCAAAATAATTGAGAAGAAGGATTCACCCTAGATTAGGCATTTAACTGAAAATAACCAAGATCTTGCATCTCACCTTAGATTAGTTCTTGCACTTGATCTAGAATATATTTTGCATCTTGCAATGACTGTTCATCCGGTAACTTGAGATATTGATCTTTGTTGTGCAAGTAATTAATCTTAAGGCACTAATCTATCTTTTGTATCAATTTGATTGTGCTTAAGAATCTTGCTTGTGACATAATTTAAGTTCAAGTTGCTAGGAAATTCAGTTGTATCTCCTGAACTTCTTGGTTTCCAATAGGTTCCTCATCATTCGATTTTTAGGGACTAGCCTCCTTAGCCTACATTTAGAAGATAGCTAGAATGGAGTGGGTAGGGATTAGATTGACAACCCTTGGCTGGAGCGTTGTCGCATTGGGTGTAGAATTTGAGCGACAACATGTCCATTGCAGCGACATCTGTGCATTCATACAAGAATCCCATATGCACCACTAGGTCTCATCATGCCTCCATGCTAACCAAACCTTAATAGATTTTTAAATACCTAGCTCCCAAACCCATCTTTGACTCAACCTGCCATCAATAGATCCACCTCTATCTGAATTCCACCTAGGCCCCGGTGTGAAAATTTGGATGCCCAAACATCTACTACAACAATTGATTACATTTCTTCTATTTGTTAATTTCTGAACAAAATTATTTACTGTTTCGTATAGTAAACACTGAAACTGAGCAAGAAAGAAATAGAACACATCTACATAGTTATTTTTGGACAAACGTCCCTGGAAAAACCCAGTGTGGAAAACTGGTGCAACAACTGAGGGTTTTATTATTAAGCAGTAGTAATTCTGAGTACAATTCGTTGGATGCCCAACTAGCTATCCGATATAGAGAGAAACTAGACAAAACGAATAATGTGATGATCTCATCCTGTAACTGGAAGATTCAACTCTGATCTCACTGGGAATGAGCCTCTACATCCCTTTTGCGTTAGCCTATGCGCAAGACTGCGTCAACCCCACACAGTCTTTGTGTCACCTCTGTTGGGGACTGTGTTGCTCCTCCTCTTAACCCTCTGTTGGCTGGAAACTTCGACTTTCAGCCTCTCGGTCTGACACCCTGGCTCTCGGCTTCTGAAACCTGATTTCCTCAGTAGGAATTTGATCTCCCTTCAGGCTTTGTGTTGCCATTGCGTCAGCTCTACGTGGGCTAGCGTTAGCCTCTCTCTAGATGTCGTTCTACCCTCTCTGCCTTGTACTCCCCGGCCCAGGAAAACTCCCCACCAGATACTATCCCTATCCCTCATTGCGAAAGATCACTTTGAAATTCTTTCCGGTAGCTGCTCTGCTTCAGAAGATCGATCTTCTGATCTCTACTCAATGTGTTCTCCAAGTGCCCATCAAGCCTCTACTTATAATCCTTTCGTTGATCAATCAACGCCCCAAATTAGATTCTAATCAATGGCTTAGATCATATTGACTTGATCTTCGCCGCCTTCTAGAAGTTTCACCCAAAGTTTAGATTAATACCCATTAATTATTTTAATTTCCTAAGTTTAGACTTAGGGACCCATTAAAAATAATTAATTATTTTAATAAAACTGTCTCCGGGTGGAATTAACGATTTATGGGTATTTGAGAATGCATGTGTCTAAGCCTCCCTGCAAATTTTGAGACTTAAAGCACATCCGATGCTACCAGAAATGAACACTTCCTCTTAGTGAGGAATGTGCTTTAGCAATGCAACCTGCTGAAGCATTACCCTATTTTGTAACATCTCCCTCTGCACTGTTGATGTTTGACATCCTGTCCACCAACTAATACACAAATACTGCATCTATAGTGCTACTAACCCTGCCATTGTCAACACTGCATCTGTACTGCAACTCCCTCTGAAATTCTGCATCCATGTCGCTGCTAGCCTTGCCACTGCCAACACTGCATCTGCACTGCAACCTTCTCCAACTGCTGCTGCTACTGCATCAGCATAGAAAAACATCCCAAATTAGTGAATTGGTGTTAAGTATGATGCATCTCGTTGTTGGAGTTTTGACTGCTGCGAGTCTTTGTGTTGACCCTTTGAAGTTTTTGCGCTACTGCTAACCTCTGCTTTGTGCCCACTGCACTACTGCCAACTCTGCTCTGCGCTGCATACTCTTTGGCGCTCCTAACCACTGCAACTGTCACTCCAACACTCCTTTGCACCAACTGACACTGGCCCATCTTGTGACTATTGATTTGGGCTCTTGTAGCAAGGAATTGATCTGAGAGGTGGACTCCTCAAGGATCCTGCTCATCTGCAGTTCTTCGGAACTATAGCTCTAAATCAACCCACCCTCGATCTTTGTGGGTGTAGCCTTCGGATCATGCTTCTCATCTTTGTCCTTTCTGAGAGGACATTGTGTATCGTAGTGACCAAATTCACCACAGCTAAAGCATTTGATCTTCGAGATGTCCTTCTTCTGTCTCCACTGCTCTTGCTGCCCCTTGGATGCGAGGGCTGCATTCTCTTCCTCCTCCTTGGGCTTCGACCCATTGTTGCTGCTTCCATCAAGTTTACACTTGACTAAGTCTCTCCTCAACTCCTCTTGTTTAAGAGCTGCCCACATTTCTTCCCAGTCTGGCAAGTTCTCCCTGCCCAGGATGCTATGGACAAAAAATTGCCACTCTTTTGAAACTGAATTTAGGGCCAGTCTTACCATCTCGAAAGACTGAGGTGTTGAGCCCACAACTGCTAACTCATCTCGGGTCTCCTGAAGCTTTGCAAGGAACAGATCAATGCATTCCCCCTTTTGCATTTGTGTGGATCTCATCTTCTGCTCTAAGTACATCTTTCGCTGCTCGGAAGATCCCTGATATAACATCGACAAGGCATCCCACATCTCCTTGGCAGTCCCTCTGCTAGCGATGTGACAAACTACATGATCCTTCACCCCGTCGAGGATCATTCTCTTGGTTTTCGCCATCTCTTTTTAGCAGATCTAAATCTGCGGGCTCAGCTACCACACTGTCGACGTAGATCTTGAGAAAATGCTCATCCAGAAGGCACGACATCCTTGCCTTCCAATCACATAATTGGATTCCCCATCCAACCGATCTTGATCTCTCAATCCATTGGCTGCCATCTTTGCCAATCGAAAAATTTGAATGACCTCTCTCCCATTACTGCTCAATAAATTGGAATTCGAATTCCCTGGTTAAGAATTCTTTGAGGAAGAAATTCCCTCAAGTGTTTCTTCCTCCTTTTGACGCCTTTCTGCCCAACGATTGCTTGCCGAAAACTGCGTCCCACTAGAAACCCCTATTCGCTGAAGCTACTGCTGCGCTGCTACCTCTGCCATTGACAAATTTTGATCTAGAAATCCTACCTCTCTGTCGACTCAATTAGAGAGAGATTTACCACGAAAATCTTGCCCTCCGGGCCTGAACTGCACATCCCTCTGGGGATTCGATTTGCTGCCTATGCAACACTTCAACATCCCTTGTTCATTCAGCGCTGGGCACTTCTGGCACTACTCTCTTGATTCACATTTAGCTCTAGTACTATGTGAAAATTTGATGCCCAAATTTCTACTGCAACAATTGATTATGTTTCTTCTATTTGTTAATTCCTGAACAAAACTATTTATTGTTTCCTATAGTAAATACTGAAACTAATACACTGCAACCTTCACCATTTAAATAAAATGGGGAAACAAGAATCTGAGCAAGAAAGAAATACAACAAATCTACACAGTGATTTTTGGACAAATGTCCTCGAAAAAGCCTAGTGTGGGAAGACCGGTGCATTCGCTGAGGGTTTTATTATTACGCAGTGGTAATTCTGAGTACAATTCGTTGGATGCCCAACTGGCTATCTGATTCAGAGAGAAACTGGACAAAACGAATAGTGAGATGATCTCACCCTGTCACTGGAAGATCCAGCGCTGATCTCACTATGTGCCTCTACGTCCCTTCTGCATCAGCCTTCGCACAGAACTATGTCAATCCCACACAGTCTCTGCGTTACCTCTGCTGGGGACTGTGTTGCTCCTCCTCTTGACCCCTTGCTGGCTGGAAACTTCGACTTTCAGCCTTACGGTCTCACACCCTGGCTCTCGGCTTCTGAAACTTGATTTCCTCAGTAGGAATTCAATCTCCCTTCATGCTTTGCGCTACCACTGTGTTAGCTCTGCGTGGGCTAGCGTTAGCCTCTCTCTGGACATCGTTCTGCCCTCTCTGCCTTGTACTCTCCAACCTAAGAAAATTCCCCACTGGATACTATCTCTGCCCCTCACTACGAAAGATCACTTCAAAATTCTCTCTGGCAGCTGCTCTGTTTATGAAATTCGATCTTTTGATCTCTACTCGATGTGTTCTCCAAGTGCCCATCAAACCTCTTCTTATAATCCTCTCACTAATCAATCAACAACCCATATTAGATTCTAATCAATGGCTAGGATCATATTGACTTGATCTCTGCCTTCTTCTAGAAGTTTCACCCACAGTTTAGATTAATACCCATTAATTATTTTAATTTCCTAAGTTTAGATTAGGGACCCATTAAAAATAATTAATTATTTAAATAAAATTGTCTTTGGGTGGAGTTTCCCAAAACAATTTCTGTGTGTTGGAGAATGCATGTGTCTAAGCCTCCTTGCAAATTTTGAGACTTAGAGCACATCCGATGCTACTAGAAATCAACACTTGGGACATGTGGGCTATTTGTTATTTTCTTAGGGCTATATTGTTATTTGCTTTGATAAGTGCATTTCATTAATTCCATATTAAATTCACCCCATAATATCATAACATTATTCAAATTTACATCGTTATTCTGTGACATATGCAACTATGTAGAAAGAACAATATCATCATCAATGTAGCGTAACATATTGGAACAACAGAAGAAAATCATTCACACAGATACACCAGGATTGGTCGAAGACCAAGTCAAAACTCACTATCGGGAAAATCCTGTCAAATTCTTCTTCTTATTAGATAGTCATTGAATTATTCAACAAAAGGGAGTACACTGATCCATATCTTCGATCATAAACCTATCCAACAAAATCAACCAAACAACATCCATGAGATGAACCCAATAATGCTAACATTCAAAACCCTAATTCAGAAGCCTGTGATCAGCGTTCGCTGTCTGCGGTCAACTGCCGAACATTGCGGTCAACTGACGAAAACTTCGGTCAACTAAAAAACCAAACCCTAGGTGCCAGCCACACAAAGAGTGTCGTGCGTGCGACTTGTTATCCACTACCTGTGGGTAGTATGCATATGAGAAAATTTTTCTCCTATATGGTTTTCAATCGACAGCGAACATCCCCTTGCAACCACCAGATAGCTCGATGTGCCATTATCTCTGCCACTTGAACCATCCATGTGGTCCCTCACCCATCTGTTATGAGCATATGTTTGAAGGTGGGCCTTTCGACCCCTAAGGTGTGTAACGAACAAATTTCGTATACGCAACAGAGTAAGCTTTAATTTACTTAGAAAACAAAGACATCCATTGTAGGATAGTAATTGTATATTGAATATTATAAAAGAATTAATGTAATATTATTACAATGAGGGTGAGGGTCTATTTATATACCCTAGGTGGGTACCTCTTCACCAATGGTTATGTTCTTATGGACATACCTTTTCATTAACTAATTACTATTTAATCATTATTTATTATCATTATTTTTTTTACTTTATTTGTATTATTTTATATATATTTTTATTCGTAACGTTGCCTTTCTCTTCAAAAAGATTTGTCATCAAAGCTTATTGATGAAAGGCTTGATCTCTTTTTTTGTTTTGAATATCTTCTCGTCTATGAACTTTCATCTTCGTTGATACAAGACGATACGATGCTTTGAGTGATAAACAAAATTGTCAGACTGAGATTGGATCAGACCATCCTAGATTAACCTTCTGTGGAATCTTCCAATCATTGGAATTTTGTAATGAATTGTTATCATAGGATTGGATTTTGCAAACTTCAGTATCCTTTGGAACCTAAATCGGTTGTTTTCGTTCTAAATGGTTCAAATATGTAGACTGACTTAGTTGTCTGCTCTTGTGATTCAGATGTCGATAAGGAGTTCTTTTTGTTGGACTTTCCCATATCAAGTGTGTAGCAATTTGCTGATTTACTTCAAATATTGTTGTTGTTGAGTTGGCTACTGAATCATCACTTGGAACTGCCATTGTTTGAACTGCAACATCTGAATATGTTTTAACGTCTATTGGTTTCTCATCTTTTTGAGTTGTGATATTGACTGAATCAATGTTTGTTCCTTTATTTTCAACGGAATTGTTACATTTGGCGACTTTGATACTTCTTTTGTGAGAAGTTTTAATTTATTTTTTAACGATATCTTATCATCCTTAAGTTTCTTAATTTGAGTGAGTAGACTTTGATTATGTTTTTTGAGACGTATGAGTTCTTGATTTTCTGGTTCATCAATCTTATTTTTAAGTTTCTCATCCTTTAAATCTTTGATTTGTTCTAATAATTTTTTGTTAAGGCCCTTTAAGCATAAATTTTCGTCTTCTTTCTCTGATAGAATTTCGTTGAATTTCTTATCAAAACTTCATTTTTCTTGTTTTAACTTGTGCAAGTAGTTTCTAAATATGAACTGTAAAATGAGAATTTTCTTTGTTTTCACTGGATATGACCTCCTCAAGCTCTTTTTGTTTTTTCGATATTGAGTTTTGATTCATTTGAAGTATCAATTTCGTAACATCCTTAAAGTCTTATGATGAGGACATTTTGATTTTGACTTCATTGTTATGTCTCGAAATGTGGTCATCTTTCCTTTACAAGAAAACACCAATTTTTTCCTCTAAACCAAGATTGACCAAGAATTATGTCAATCTCTATGTCATACATTTTTACAACATGAAATTGTGATATGTATTCATAATGATCTACTGTTATTTGTAAATCATTAATTTCATATTTTTTTTCCAAAAAAAAAACTGTTGTTTGGCCTACATTGACATATGAAATTAACAGTGAATTTGCCAGATTAATATTTATGTAGTTTTCGTTGTTGCTTGTACTAATAACGATATTGACCTTTTTCTCTTGGATGGTCCCTTTTAACGTAATTAACTCGTGATGTATGATTAAAACACCCTTATAGGAAAATCGTCCTTTATTTTCGAATTAGGCTCCATTTTGTGTTTGTTGCGATGAACTTAGGGTTTCTAAAGTAACCCCTTTTTAAAATTTTTATAATTGTTGTTTGTTTTTTTGACTATTTTTTATAATAAATAATAGTAATTTTTTATAATTAATAATTAAATTGATTATATAGTTTTAAATATATAATATAATTTTTTTTATATAATCTCTAACCACTATATGGTTTATGACTTAACAACCCACATATGCACCATACATGACTTGTTAGATGCGACGTTTGGTGGGAAACAAGACGACGGTTGAGCAAGAGATGTCGAAGTAGAAGGACACGGTGTGAAGGATGAACGAACAATGGTCGGGGAAGGCAGGGGAGACAGGGAGAGAGGGAAGATGGGATGGTGGTAGCAGATTGCGTGGCACTGATGGCAATGAATTTTCGAGTAACATAAAACAGGGTGTGTATGTCTAGTTGTGGCGGCTACTGGTGATTGACAATAGGGAGCAAGGTTTGCGACAATGATGGTGACAGTGGTTTGATTGTGACTAGTGATGGTGCAGACAAAGATCAACAGGAAACGCAAAATGGTTAGAGGGTGAACATGATAGACAGGGCGTAAACAGAGAATGGAAGGATGCAGTGCTAGTCGTCACCGGTGTCTGGAGTGCTGTAGTGGGAGTTTGTTGGGCGACTTGTTGAAAATTGAGTGGGGGTAGAGGCTGTAGTGAGGACGTGAACCAACGGGGTAAGCAACTGCAGTGAGGATGTGAATGATGGTGTAGAAAGTGGTTGGTTAGGGTCGCGGTTGACCGAGTGTGGGCGATTGTCGGCGATGGATGTGCATTGCGACACTGGGTGAAACAATGGCGGCTGAATCGGTGGTAGATTTATGTAGTGGTAGCTATGGTAGCCGAGCCGTTCTTTGGCTGCAACGACAACAGTAGAGATGTTTGCAGGTCAAATTTAATTTAATGTTTTTTTTTGAATTTGTTTTTATTTTTATATTTCTTTTATATGATTTTTTTTTTTTCATTTTTTATTTTAGCTATATATGTTTTTAAATTTAAATCTCTTTTTTTTTACTAGTCTTGTTTTTCATTTTAAATTTTTTATAATTGTTTTTAATTTTTTTGACTATATTATATATATATATATTTTTTTTTTTTTTTCTTTTCTTTTATGACAAAAGGCCTAAAATGGCAAAAACCGACAGAATGGAGAAACTCCAACTATGTAGCAAAATGTTTGATCACACAACAACAAAGTTGACAGAAGTTGCTGGCCAAAGGCCGGGATCAACCAATATGGCTTTGATACCAATGTAACGAATAAAGTTCGTATACACATCAAAGTAAGCTTCAAAATACTTCGAAGACAAAGACATCCATTGTAGGACAGTAATTGTATATTGAATATTATGAAAGAGTTGATGTAAGATGATTACAATGAGGGTGAGGGCCTGTTTATATACCCTTGGTGAGGGTAGGTACCAATTCACCAACGCTTATGTCCTTAGGGACATACCTTTTCATTAACTAATTACTAATTAATCATTATTTATTATCATTATCGTTTTTACATTATTTGTATTATTTTATATATATTTTTATTCATAACAGTATGGCTTTTCGTTGGTATAGTTGAATAATTTTCCTTACATATCATGGACACTTTAGGGCATGGATTGGTGTGGGGATTCGGCAAAAAAAGTGGTCTAGGTCTGTACTCTCGTCTCCACTGCCCGATTTTGTGGTTAGCCTTGTATACTAATCCCGTGGAATCTCCTTTACTGGCCATTAGCTTTGGGGTTGGTATTACATGGGAAATCCTGATTTTGGTTGCATGGTCTTGCTTCTTGACATCATATACATCACTCCCTTCTGCTCATTTTAACCCCATTCATCATCTTTCCCATCGAGGTTCACATGTGTCCACTGAGTCCACATAGGGTTAGCCTCCCTCTCCCCTTGTTGACACCTTGGGTCAGGCCTGGAACGATGCCCAAAGGTTGATGTAGCTAAAAAGAAAAGAAAAAGCATAATTTGGCCGCTCTTACATGGGAAATCTTGATTTTGGTTACATGGTCCTGCTTCCCGACATCATATACATCACTCCCTTCTGCTCATTTTAACCCCATTCATCATCTTTTCCATTCGGGTCCACATGTGTCCACTAGGTCCATATAGGGTTAACCTCCCCCTCCCCTTGTCCACACCTTGGGGCGGGCTTGGAATGATACTTGGTGGTTGATGCAACTAAAAAGAAAAGAAAAAACATAATTTGGCCACTCTTAACAGGAAATGTACCACAAAATGCAAAAGATGGCTGAGACATACAAATTTAGCACGTGGGCAAAAACCAAACATGAGCTCTACCCGTCATCCATGGCCATTGCTCTGGTTCCTATGGGCCCTAGATGAGCCCCCTCCATCATTAAGGAACACATGGTTGTCCCAACCCCGTGAGCGGTTATGAAGAAAAATCAATCAAAGGCAAAAGGCATATGAATAAGGGTAGAAAAACAAAGGCCGAGGTGAGCATTGAGAGCCATGGACCTCACCATAGCAGAGAGTATTTCTTGGATCCCCAACACCGTTCATTGATTTCTCATGTTCCATCTTTTGGATGAGGATGATGCACTTGGTCTACCATTGCCTAGCCGACTCCACAATTGCACCGTACAATTGCAAGATGTTCCAAGGTCCAGATGAGGCCGCGTCTCATTGTAGGAGACAAAGGGAAGACTTATATCATCATCCTAGCCCTTACAAATGGTTGACAAGCATTTTCGATCCACTTGGAGATCCATCATGATGTCCTAGTGCTGCCACACCCACTTGGGAGCACCACAACGACTTGCATGGAAAACAAGGGGCCAACCCCTTGTCCACTATGTTTGGAGTCCATTCTTACATCATGGCACACTCTGGACTTCATAGGCCCAACGACTCACTTTATTGCTCCATCAATAAAAGTCTGTAAAGCGCAGGGAGCCTTAGTTGAGGTGACAGTGGGTTATTGCTCCATTGTTGCTCTTTGACCTAGTAGTTTGTCCATAAGATCCCCTCCTAGGTCTCTTGCTAGTTTGAGCTATAACACGACTGAAATGCTTCAATTGTATGCATAGGCCTACATGTCTGTGGTCGGAAACCAAAACCCTAGCACACGTGCGAGCTTTGGATCGTCCAATCTCGAACCTTTGTGAGTGAACTTTCCACGAGTCTTCTTAAACTTGTGCAAGCCAAACCAAAGAAAGAAGAAGAATGATCATAATGATGATGTCCAAATAAGGTTGAGGTCACTTCTATTTATAGCCTTCCAAGGGTGTCAAATTTGCTTTAGGGCCTGTTACCGCTCAAACTAGTAGGGTACGTAAGGGGGATCCTGAAAGGGCATATGCTAGGCTAAGGGCAACAAACAAAGACTTAGCCCACTGTCACCTCAACTAAGGCTCCCTTCTATTTACGGACTTTCACTGATGGGAGGATCCCCGATATGTATCTAGTCACCAATGAAGGATAAGTCAATGGATATGAGTGACCCAAATAAACCCTTTCCCAGAAGAGTTTGAAGGACAGAGCTTGCTTGCTTTATAAGCAAGTTACTATGTATTCCAGGGAAAGGAAGAGAGGATTTGAGGGTTAGGTTTATGGTATAAGACTTGTGAAGGAGTTTCCCAATTCCTAAAATCCTTTTTACAATTGGTATCCCTGGTGGTTCTTGAAGAATGATCTTTCAAAGGAGCGGGACCACACAGGGCCAAGTGGACCTAGTCTAGGGTATGAGGAAAGAGTGTAGCAACCAATGATATTTTTTCCTCAGACAAGGTGGGGAAAGGATCAAAGAAATAATTTTCACTTGAAGATGTTGTTTTGACCCTTATGAGGTACCAACCTTTGGGGGTGGCAGGACAAGTTTTGATCATGGAGCTAGGGCTTGTCTTTTCTCCCAACTCCACCATCGGAATGGCTTCAAAATTGGAGGAGAGCTTGCGGAAAGGCCATCGAAAGAGACCTTAGGAGATCGAATTTTTTTTGATGGCTAGCTTGTCGGGAAATTGATGCCCTAGGTACCCCAACTTGGTTAGACCTAAAAGGAGGTGAAAGAATAGGAGTTTTAGTGACCACCCTTGGTAGATCAGTGCTTAATCTTTGGGAGAATGGAGTCTATGATGAATATGAGTAGGATTTCTTGGTTCCCAGTCAAAGAGGCCTCAAGATCACTTCGCTAGCCTTCTAGGTCAAGAAGAAGCAACCTTGCAACTTTTATACTTTGATGTGCAAGAGGAATGGCTTATCAAGGTCAAATTATTTGATAGAATTACCCCTAGGAGATTTCACTCATATTACATGGCCCATACATTAAGAGATGCTATACTAGAGACAAATTTCACAATTTTAAGCAGTAAATGCATGCAATAATTAGCCTTAGAACAACAAAAATCCCAGTCTAACATATATGACAAAAGTAGACAAGAATAACATTAAAAAACATGTACTTACATGTAACAAAGTATATCCAACTATTCACAATTGATAATAGAGAAGCTCCAAGAGAAGATAGACCAATATCCACAGATCAAAATTCATCCATAAAGCTCCAATTCATCCTGTAGAAAAAGTTCGAAAATCTTAAGAGAGAGAAGTGATCCCAACCAAAGTGAGGATGAGCAAATGAGCTCATCTTACTTGTATTTATACACAACTTAGGAGTTCAAATTAGCCTCCTTGGCCTACATAAGTCCCGAAAATAAAATAATGTTCTAATAATTCAACTTTTGGTGACAAGCCCACCAAACTAGCTCATAAATGAAAAAGTAAGCCTTTCAAGAAGTCAAATAATAATCTATGCATGTCGAAGGGCCCTCTAAGAGGCCTAATGAGGTCCATGGGTGCCATAATGAAAAATAGGACCCTCAAAAGTAGTGGACAAGGGGTTGGCCCCTTGTAATAACCCGTGGTGCCCCAAATGACATGTGGGGGCACACAAGTGTCCTCATGGGTCTCCAAACAAATCGAAGATGCGTGTAGATCGCCTGCAAGAGCTAGGATGACGGTGTAGGTGGTGCCATGTCATCATGCAACACCTGGATCATCTACCAAGTGTATGGTATAAATTTGGGGCTAGCTGGGCATGATGGATTAGGTGCATCTTCCTCGTCCAATCAATGAACCAGAATAATCTCTGAATGGTTGTGGGGATCCATGCAGTGCTGTTTGTTGCTATGGAGGCCCATGGCTCTCAACGCACACCCTACAAGTGCCAATGTAGCTCTATGAAGGATTAGGACCTCGTATAGGGAGACCAAACCCAAGATGGAAACCATTTGCAATCCTGCATAAGATCCAATGCGTCCCCCAACCTTCCAGTACAACAAGTCATTAGATAAATCGAGTAGATGAGCTTACCTAATCATGGACCATAGGTGGGGACTTCATAATGGCCTGCGCCTCCATAATGGGCTTCAGGTGTGCCAGTGTCTCCTAAACTCCAAATGGGGTTAACCAATAATCCTATTAGGTGGTTTCTACATCTAAAGGGGATAATATAGTTAAGGTACATCCTGTAAAAGGTGGTGGCATGTGATAGATAGGTGAATGAAATAGGGCATGAGAGGGAGCAACCTTGGGCCACATGCTGGGGTACAAAGGTAGCTAATAAGAGGGAAGCCCAAACTTGGTTTTATAATGTGTAGGAGGGAGAAATCATGTTATATGAGGTGCCCCGGTCTTGATTTTTTGCCTTTTGCCTCTTTATGATTTTTTCTTTGATTAATTGCTCGGGGGTCAAGGGGTAGGAGCATGATTCATAAGATACAACAATGAATACCCCCCTTTAAGGTAGGGCGGTTCATTGCCCACCAGGAGTTGGGACAATCATGGGTTCCTTTATGATGAAGAAGGTTCATAGAACCCGTAGGAACCAGGGTGATGTCCATGATGATAGGGTAGAGCTCATGTATTGGTTTTTGCCCACGTGCTAAATGTGTTTAACCTGACCATATTTTGCATTTTGTGGTACATTTTCCTGTTGAATGTGGCCAAATATGTTTTTATCTTTCTTTTTAGTGGCATCAACTTTTGGGGCATCATCCCAAGCCTAACCCAAGGTGTGGGCAAGGGGAAGGGGCGAGCTAACCCTATGTGGATCCAGTGGAGGTGTGGACCTAGGTGGGAGAAATGATGAATGGGGTAATAATGAGTGGAAAGAGGGTAATATAGGCGAATGAGGGAGTGAGACCACGCAACCAGAATCAGAGTTTCACATGAAATACCATCCCTAAAGCCAAATGGCCAGTAAAAGAGATCCCGCGAGACTAGAATACAAGGTTAATATCCAAAAGGGGTCCAGGGGACAAGGGCATAAACCTAACCCATTTTTTCCGCCGAATCCCCCCATTAATCCATTCCCATTCTCAAAAGTGTCCATGATAAGCAAACTACAATACTCAATTACCAAATGACAAAGCATACCTTTAGGTTCAGGAGGCCCACCTTTAAATATACGATCATGGCAGATGGGCGAGGGACCACATGGTTGGCTCAAATGGCGGAGAAAGGGCACAATGAGCTAGCTGGTCCTCTACTTAAAATACCCATGGTTGCTCAACATACATTTCTTCTTGTAACATGCCATGGAGGAATGTGGTGTTTACGTTCATTTGATGAGTGTCCATCCTTGACTTGCGGCAAGGGAAACTATCGAACAAATGGTTGTATATCAAGCCACAGGTGCAAATATATCATCATAATCTTCTCCCTCTTTCTGGGAGAATCCTCAAGCCATGAACCTTGCCTTGTATTTCTCAATACTACAATCAACACCATGCTTGATCTTGAATAGCCACTTTGAAGTCACCACAGATTTCCCTTTCGGTCTCGTCACAACATCCCATACATCATTCTTCATAATCGATTCATATTCTTCGGTCATAGCATCTTTCCAAACTTGTCCTTTTACGACTTCTTCTAATGTGGGAGGTTTGTCTTGAATCGTAGTGCTCATGGCTACAACATATCCCTGGTACCTGCATGACTTCTTCCTTTATCTAAATGATCTTCGAATGAGAGCTCGTCTCTCATCATCTTATAATGTGTCTCGAAGCCAAAGTGGCCTCTTCCTGGTGGGAGGATCACATGGAGGAGGATCTAAGGGATCCATCAGCTCCATGGGATCATCAACAATATCTGTCTCAGATTTGGGCATGGAAGGACCATCCAAAATATCCATGCCCATCCAAAATATCCATGGAGGCGGAGGAAGGTCCCTTGCTTTTCCAAGGGTGACGTCTTCATCAAATGTAACATCTCTGCTAATTTCAACCTTCCTTTGACCAGGAATATATATTCTAACTGCTTTAAAATTTTCACAATATCCAGCAAACATACCATTTCTTCCTGAGGCTTCCAACTTGTTTATTTTGTTCTTCGGCACATGAAAGTATACAGGGCAGCCAAAGATACAGCGATGACCAACATCGAGCATGACACTTGTGAATACTTCTTCAGGGGTCTTGTTGTCCAATGTTTGATGAGGTACCTTGTTTTGAACATATACGATGACATTTGTTGCTTCTCCCCAAAGGAACTTCAACAACTTTTGAGCATGGCATTGGTAGCTTCTATAATGGACCTGTTCTTTCTTTCAGCCACTCCATTTTGTTCGGGAGTATAGGGCACAATTGTCTCTTTCTTGATTCCTTCCTTTTTGCAAAAATCAATGAACTCCTTTCATGTGTACTCTCCACCATTGTTAGACCTGAATATTTTGATTTTCTTACCTGTTTGATTTTCATTCAAAGCTTTGAACTCATTGAACATTTCGAAGGCTTCATCCTTGTGCTTCAAATAATAAATCCATGACTTTCTTGAGAAGTCATCAATGAAGGTGATGTAGTAGAGATGGCCTCCAATAGAATGCAAGGGCATCAGACCACATATGTCAGAGTGGATGAGATGGAGGATGTCAGTTTTCTCATTCTAGCTAGAGGGGAATGGTTCCTTTGTCTTCTTTCCACTGGTGCAACCTGGACATACTCCATCATGATGGGCTTGAACCTTAGGAATCCTTGAGACCGATTCCTCCAATTTCGAAAGAGCATCATAACATAGATGCGTCAATCTTCAGTGCCATAACTCGCTTAGATGATTAGTATCATGGACCAATGCTAGAAGAGGTCTTCCAATAACCCTATAGAGTCCTTCATATCTTGATCCCAATTTGAATGAATCTCTCATAGGTGATCCAATAGGCCAAGTAAGAACCTTTCCCTTGATGAAGGCAACCCTCATCCCTTTGTCTTCCAAAGCAGATATTGATACAAAATTCTTTTTCAACCCCGACACATATATCACATTATGGAGAAAAAATAGATTCCTTGGTATTCAAATGAAATTTGACAGACCCAAAACCTTTAACAGGATGAGTGGAGTTGTCTCCAAGAATGATTTCCAAATTTGACTCCCTCTCTACCAAATTAGAGAGAACTTCCTTAAAACTATAGAAGTGATGAGTGGCCCCACTATCAACCAACCATCGCATGAATCCGGAGGAGATGAACTCGTAAGGGCGGAAATAAGAATATATTTAGATTGGTTCGCAATATTACTTTCATACCTGGAGAATTTTGACTTCTTTTCTGGATGATGATCTTTTTCATGATCACTTGGAGCATCTCTTCTTCTTCATTCATCTCTTCCATTGCGATCATTCCTTCGGTCATCTCTTCTTTTTCAATCATTGAACTTGTTATTGCTCCTAGTATTGTAGTGTGGTCCATTGTTCTTCTCGGGGCAATCTCAAGCATAGTGGCTTTTCTTATGAATTTTGTAGCATTCGATGTGCAAACATTCCTTCCTTTTATTTGGATTTCAAGGAGGAGGCTTTCTTGAATTTGATGGACCTCTTTTTTCTTTCTTCTTCTTCTTCTCATGAGTGACGAATGCAGTGGGCTCTCCTGCTTCATGCTTTTGAATCCTTCCTCTTGATATCATCCTTGATTCTTCTTGGGTGAGATTTCCAACAATTTCATCGAATGACGGGAGGACATTGTTGTTTCTTATAGTAGTAATAAAGGTTTCCCAAATAGGAGGGAGACCTCGTAGAGTCACAATCACCAATTTCCTATCAGGCACAAATTCCTCTCTTTGCAATTGATCTCTAAGATGAGATATCCTCATTATGTAGTTTTGCCCAAATTCTCCTTTGTTCATCTTTGTGTCTTTGAATTGATCTTTCAAGGAGATGATTTCATTCAAATTGTTGACTTCATACATGCCAACTATCTTATCATAGATGTCCTTAGACCTTCTCAAGTTTCCAACATATGCAAGTAAATTATCTTGAAAACCATCAACTATGATTTGCTTTGCTTCTAACTCACCTTTCTTGTGCTTGTTCTTGATAACAGTGGAATCATTCTCCGGAGGCTCAGGTACTTTTCCTTGAATGTAGTCCAAATATCATTGTTATCAGCTACGATCTTTGACCTGACTTTCCATGCAGTAAAATTAGATGAGTCACCTAACTTCTCGTTTTCCTTGAAGAAGGAAGTCATCTTGACTTGGCTAGATCAACTTCTTCAACTTTCCAAAGATGTTTGCTTTAATGCTTGTCTCCTTTTGGGCTTGTCCTTCAACTTAGCTTTGATACCATGTTAATTTTTCAGATTGTTCTATGTTGTTTCAATTACTTTAGCCCAATTCAATACTTCAATTAGCAACCTTTCCAATTACAATTAGTCTTTCCATTCATCAACAGTAATTGAAGATAGAACAATAAATGCAGTGACAAGGGAGACAATCAACACATCAACAAGAGACACCAGGTTTGATCAAAGACCAGGGAAAAACCCCACTAGGGGGAAAACCCTTTGAAATTCTTCTTCTATTAGATTGTCATAACATGTTCAACAGAGAGTGCAATGAGCCCAATATAATATCATCTAGCAAAACAACCCAACAAGATTCAAAAATATGTTTCCAGTATCAAAATTTATCTGAGACAACTTTTCTTGTGTGCAGTCAACTGCGGTTAACTTTGGTCTTCGATCAAATATGAGTCAAACTCCCTGGTTGCATGCAAGAGGAGCTGTGCGAGCGACTGAAGGCTTCCAGTTGCACCGTTGAGCCTGCAAGCCAATGATTATGGTCGAAATTGCCCTGTGACATGCCGACCACTGCAACCCAAAAGTCCTAAATCAAATGTGAGCCTTAGACCCTGTAATTTCAGACCTTTGTGATCTTCTTTTGTCTTCCCAGCCTTAGACTTGTGCCAAAAAATCAATGAAGAAGAGAAGAAGAAGATGCTCAATGATGTCCAAATGAGTTTGAGGTCACTTGTATTTATAGGCTTCCAAGGGTGACCAATTTTTGTTAGTGTTGACCTGTCCAAATGTGTATATGTAGATTTTCCTTCATAAGTACACTTTCCCTTATCTGATTTGAGTGATCTTTAGGTTGATTTTGGTCCTCTCGAAAAAAGGAATTCAATGCAATCATCATCTCCATCAAATGAGTTGTCCAAAGTGGAATTTGACCGTAGTCGCTTATTTTAACACTCTTTTCTCAACTCCTAAGTTTCTTGGTTACGAAGACTACGAAGGTAACATAGCTCCTGTAACTAGAGCTGCTGCTAGTAAAACTGTTGAGCTCAATAAGGTTTCTCTAACCTATCTAACAAGGCAACTTTTTCTTGACACCATGAATACCAACACTAACCAAAACCAAAACCAAACTCAAAGTCAAACCCAAGCCCCTTGGCTTAAGAAATGGAATGTGACATCTTTCAGAACTCTAAATTTTAGTGGAATTTCTGATGTTTCTCATGTGAAAATTCCCGGATCTTTACAAACAGAAAAACTGAAAATTTCCGAATCTTTACAAATAGAAATCCTACTGCATTCACTAGTTTATCATCTCCTACTTGTTATTTCATTCAACAAGTTATTTAATTATAAAGAATGATGGAAAACACTACTGTAGACTACACTGACATACAGATCATAAACTGAAACAATAGATAAGACAAACACACAAGGGACATCGTTATTTTTGTACAACACGTCCCCGGAAAAACCCAATGCGGGAAAACCGGTGCAGCAACTCTGAGGGTTTTCTATTATTAAGCAGTGGTTCTGAATACAACTCTGGATGCCCTCTCAACATTCCAGTTACAGAGAAAAAGACATTGATAGAAACCTTAGTGAGATTACCTCACTTCACCTGGCAAAATCCCTCCGATCCGACAATTGAACTGACTATCCCTAACTACAATTGCGTTGCCCCTTCGCAGTAACTGCGTGGGTCTGCATGGAGCTCTCTAAGGCTCTGTGTCAGCTCTGTGTTGGGTCTCATTGCCTCCTGGAATTCTGACATCAACCTTCCCGGTTGATCTGGTTGCTCCCCGACAAGTTTCGGATTTTTGCAGGAGGACAACTATTCCTTTGTGCTGGCACTGCATCAAGCACTGTGTGGGACCTCCTGGCCCAACGTCAGTCCTCACTTGGTCTGCACTGCCTCCTCTGGTGTATCTCTACCTCTCTTTGCTAAGTATTCTGGGTTCTGGAGAAGATCCTCCACCCCAACTATCCCTGCCCCTCTACTGCAACAAATCACTTGTTCGATTTTCTCAGCAAATATTGCCCCAGAAAAATCGAATTGACTGATCAATATGGTGTTTCTCCAACTAACCGTCAAGCCTCCTCTTATACTTGTCTTGTTGATGAGTCAATGGTCGAGATTAATTCCCTAATCAAATGCTAAGATTAAAACAGACTTGATCCTCGTCTCTTAGAAGCTTCTCACTCATATTTTTATTAATACCCATTAATATTTTTATTTTCCTAAGTTTAGACTTGGGAACCCCATTAAAAATATTAATTATTTTAATAACTCACAATCCAGGTGGAATTTCTCCAAACGATTTTTGGGTCTTGGAGATCTCATGTGTTCTAGCCCCTCCACAAAATTTCGGAGCTAGAGCACATTCGATGCTACCCAAAATCAACGCTCTCTCTTAGCGAGCCATGTGCTCTAACAATACTTCCCAGTAGAAGCATCACACTGATCCACGACATTGGTCCTCTGTGCTGCTGATGCTTGGCCTACTGCCCTTCATCCACTACATTGTTGCATCTTGTACTGCTACCCATGACACCGCCACTATCATTGCTACATCTGTACTACAACTCCCTCTCAATATACTGCATCATGCTGCCTATAACATTGCCACTGCTAACTGCTGCATTGCAACTTAGTTGCTGAGAAGTAAGCAACTGAAAAAGTCACCCAAAAGCTGACATCTGGTCAGTTTGGATAACCCGTGATGCTGAAGCTACCTCTACTGCTAATCTGTGCTGACCCTTTGATGCTACTGTGCCGCTAAAATTTGCTCCGTGCCTCCCGCACTGCTGCAACCTCCACTGCGCTGCTACAATCTGCTCTGTGCCTCCCGCACTGCTGCAACCTCCACTGCGCTGCTTCAAACTTTGGCACTCTAGCTCTACCACTGTTGCTCCATCATCCCACGTACCAACTGACTCCTGTCATTCTACTACTGTTATTAAGGGCTCCTGTAGCCATATGTGATCCAAGAGTTTGGGCACCTTAAGGATCTTGCCCCTCGTGTAGTTCTTTCGACTACAACTCAATGTCGCCTCACCTCTTTTCTAGAGGTGCATGAACACTCATGGCGCAATCGTCATCATCACCCTCTCCGTCACCTTCCGCTGGAACAACCTTCGAGTCAGACTTCTCTTCCTTGCCCTTCCTCCGAGGGCACTAAGTGGCGAAATGTCCTAGTTCCCCTCATCTGAAGCATTTGACCTTGGATATGTCTTTCTTCTCCCTCTTCTGCTACCCTTGTTGTCCCGCTGATGCGAGAGTTGCATCCTCCTCCTCCTCCCTCTTGGCTCTAACTCCTTTGCCACTACTTCCCGCCTTGGTTAACCGTCTGATCTCTTCTTGTCGAAGCGCTGCCTACATCCCCTCCCAATTGGGGAGAGAAGCCCTGCCCAAGATACTCTGGACAAAGGTCTCCCAGTCTTCAATGACTATATTTAAGGCATTCCTGACCATGAACTCAGGATCTAGTGTAGACCCCAGGAAGTCAACTGGTCTCGAATCCCTTGCAACCCGAGAAGGAAGTGATTGATTTCTTCTCCCTGCTGCATTTGATATTGTCTCAGCTGATTCTCAAGCAACATCTTCCATTGAATAGAAGTTCCCTCATACAGGGTGGGCAAGGCCTCCCACATTTCCCTTGTTGTGTCCTTTTCAGCAATATGTGGGACCAGATGATCCTTGACCCCCATCCAAGATCATGGACTTCGCTTTCGCTTGAGCCTCCTCGTACTTCTTGAGAGGATCAGTATCGACCAAAACAACAACTGTCTTCAAGGCATAATCCTTGATGCGATTCTTGTCCAAGACTTGCCAAGATCCTGGCCTTCCAGATGACAAAGTTGGATGCTCCATCCAATCTGTCTTGATCCTTCAGTCCATTAACTGCCATCTCTGCTCAACTGAGTATCGAACAAGTTCTCTTCTCACTCTCTCGCTACTGCCCCAGCAAGACTCGGATATGGATTTCTTTGGCGCTAGAAATCCTCTAAAGAACAAGTTCCTTCTAGACTCCCTTTGAGTCCTGATTTTCTTCATGGAAATCCTCCCAACAAATAATGTCGAATCACCCCTTCCCGATCCTCCTTTGTTGCTGCTCAACAACTCAGATCTAGATTTCTTTGTCAAGAAATCTGTTAAGGCAGTGACTCCCTCTACCTCGGTTTCGTCTCCACAGACATTGTTCTGCAACAACAACAACAACGTCCCACCAACACCAGAGATCTAATCTGCACTGCTTCTACTACCCTGACAACTGACTGATCTGAGCCCCTCAAGCTCTGCGCTCACCCAGAGAGCTGACGCAGTCATTGCATGGACTCCTCTCGACAACTGCGTCTCCTCCTCATGGCTTAGAAATCTGATGCAGGCACTGCGTGAGCTTCTGCGTCACTCCTCCTGCACTGTGTCACCCCTTAAATTGCTTCTCTTTCTTTGAAACAATGCTGTCACTCGGGACAACTGCTTCTCTGCAACAGATTTTGCTGGATCTCCCGGCTGATGGCTTCAGTATCCTATGATCTTCAATCCTCTGATACCATGTGAAAATTTCTGAATCTTTACAAATAGAATCCTACTACAGTCACTGGTTTATCATCTCCTAGTTATTTCATTCAACAAGTTATTTAATTATAAACAGTGATGAAAAACACTACAACAGACTACACTGACATACAGATAATAAACTGAAACAATAGATGAGACAAACACACGAGGGACACTGTTATTTTTGGACAACACATCCCCGGAAAAACACAATGTGGGAAAACCGGTGCAACAACTCTGAGGGTTTTCTATTTTGAATACAACTTTGGATGCCCTCTCAGCAATCCAATTATAGAGAAAAAGGCACTGGTAGAAACCTTAGTGAGATTACCTCACTTCACCCGGTAAAATCCCTTCGATTCGGCAACTGAACTAACTATCCCTGACTACAACGGCCCCTTCGCAGTAACTGCGTGGGCATGTGTGGAGCTCTCTGAGGCTCTGCATCAGCTCTGTACTGGGTCTCACTGCCTCTTGGAGCTCTGACGTCAACCTTCCCGGCTGATCTGACTGCTCCCCGACAAGTTTCAGATTTTTGCAGGAGGACAACTATTACTCTACGCTGGCACTGTGTCAAGCACTGCGTGGGCCCTCCTGGCCCAGTGTCAGTCCTCCCTTGGTCTGCGTTGCGTTCTCTAGTGTATCTCTGCCTCTCTGCTGAGTATTTGGGGTTTTGGAGAAGATCCTTCACCCCAACTATCCTTGCTCCTCTATTGCAACAGATTACTTGTTCAATTTTTTCAGCAAAACCTTGCCCCAGAAAAATCAAACTAACTGATCAATATGGTGTATCTCCAACTAACCCTCAAGCCTCCTCTTATACTTTTCTTGTTGATGAATCAACGACCGAGATTAAGTCCCTAATCGACAGCTAAAGATTAAAACAAACTTGATCCTCGTCTCTTAGAAGCTTCTCACCCATATTTTTATTAATACCCATTAATATTTTTATTTTCCAAGGTTTAGACTTAGGAACCCCATTAAAATACTAATTATTTTAATAACTCACAATCCCGGTGGAATTTCTCCAAACGATTTCTGGGCCTTGAAGATCTCATGTGTTCTAGCCCATCCAAAAAATCTCGGAGCTAGAGCACATCTGATGCTACCCAAAATCAACACCTCACACATTACCTGAGAAGTATCATGAATGGCTACCAAAGTTCAGAGGAAGTGTTGATCAAAATGTTGAAAGGCATGTAGATAACTTCTATTGGGTAGTGGGCCCTTGAATGGTCAAAGATGAAGATGTAGTAATAATGTTATTTGCTTTGACATTCGAAGTGGATGTTAGGGATTGGTACATTAGCCTTCCTCCAGCAAGTATTAGTGACTTTGACGAATTTGAAGATCAAGAAAAGGTGGGCCATGGATGCTGATTTGAACCTTGCAATTGAAAAGTTCTACCATTTACAAAAGAAATCAGATGAAGATATTAGAACTTTCATCCAACTATTTGATATGATTGTTAGGGATATCCCAGATTGGCTCAAGTGTACTAATGCCCAAATCCATGAAAATTTCATCAAAGTGGTCCAAGGCCACCTAACATATGAACTTAGAGATAAGAAGTCTAGAACTCCTGCTGAAGTGAAGGAAATGGCCATTGAAATAAACAAAATCTAAATGCTGCTCATATTGAAATGTTCAATTTTCCTAGAGCTAAGGTTGAAACTAAGAAGAGCAAGGCCAAGGACCAAGTTGAAGAAACATTGGTCACCGTGTGCAAGAAACTTGAAAAATTGTCTGATGATGCGAATGCTATGTTTCTTTCTTTGTATTCTTCTTGGCATTTTCCAGGAGTTGTGTTGGCACTCCCGCATTATATTCATATTGGTTGTACTTTTCAGTCCCGTTGACCTACTTTTATGGTCATTTGTTGAACATTAATAAAATTATCTTTTCTTATCTATCTCCTCATTGTCATTCTCTTGTGTGGGTTTTGGTCCAATCTAGAGAATGAGTCTGGTGTCAATCTTACAAGTTTTTTGTTTCTACAATGGCCTCCTAAGCAGGAATGACCTTTAGTTTTCAATCTACAGGCTTTGTAGAATGCCATAGTCCTGGTCTTTTCAGTTCCTTACCTTGTTCAGACCTCCATCTATCAACGAACACATTAATAAATCAAAACAAACAATCAAAACATCGTCTCTCATATCTGAATTATTCTTTTGCTCTCCATGTGTGTCAAATTGCTCTGATCTATCTTGAGGAAATGTACACAGCCTTGGTTGAAGTAACTGGACATCTTATCTCTTCATATTGTTAATCAGCTTAAGTCCAAGAGCTATCGATTTGCCCAATACAGATTTCTACACTTTTTCAGGATTTTCAAATACTTTTTCTGGGTCCTCTGCAGTTGGGGACCAGAACTCTGAATCCTCACAGATGCAAAAATGTTGAACGTGGTTTTTCTAGGATTACAAGTTTATTTTAATTAAAATGAAACATAGTAAATACAAAGTGTGTGTGTGTGCATCTCTTAAATAATGAATATTGATATTTATAAGAACAAAGGAAATTACATTAAGTTTATTCAAAACAATTATATTTTTATATATGCACAACTAAAGCACAATGCACAATGATTCTCCATTTGTGGTAATAAGTTGAGTATGTCTTTCTTGTGATCTACGTTGAGTACTGTTATAAATCTGCTGGGTTTACTTTACTGGATTAGGGTTTGTTGAAGTATCTATTATTTCCTTATGATCTCAACACTTATTTGTGTGTTTTAAAGAGAAGAAGTTGATAGTTTGTCACAAATTAGGAGCTTGGAGAGGAGGATTTCTTAAAGGTAATCTACAATTAATTTGTTTGCAACTTTGCAGAACTAACACATATATTTGGTACTTGCAGGTTGTGGATAAAAATGCACCCACAAGTCTATTGATGATAATGCAAAAATTTAGATGTGGAAACTGATTAAAGTCAACCACAAGTACAGCCATCGTATTAATAAGTGAAGGTAAATGTTGTGGCACGATTGTCTATATCACTATTTCTCTATTGCCTGTACAATGGTTAAATTGAGCACAAACGTCATGTGCTCTGTATAGTAGAGATATTCAATTCTATATCTATTGACTGCCAAATTGTTTGGATAGGCATACAGATATCTTGTTTTCAGCTTCAGGCATAGTGCACCAATATAGAACTAGTCACCGATGCAATAGAATGACAAATTATTGCTTAAGAGCTTGACAGCATGCTACATGAAAATGAATGCAGGCAACCCCCATAAGCAAATATTGACTGGAATGATTTTATGTATAAGTCCAATGCAAGGTGTGAATGTGCATATTTTCTATGCAGGAGATTAAAAGGCTGCAAGATAATCATTCCCTTAACCAAGCAATTTAAGCCAAAGGGTGCGTGGGGGAGAAAGAGGTTCACCACAGGTAACCTCCAAAATGGTTGCATGGGCAGAACACACTAGAGATTTTACCACCAAGTGATGGAGCTGTGACAGCATGTAAAGCATGATCATGAGAAGAAACCTTATGGAGCCAGAAGAAAGCTTAGGCTTAGGTGCACTACTGCAAAGGTACACTATACCTTGGATGAGAAAAGGACAGTTTCATAGTTCAGGCCATCTCTCTATGATAAACTGTTCACAGCCCAAACAACTGATAGTTCGCATCAATTAGAATGAAAGAACTGGAGGTGCATAGGACTGCACTGAGAGGCATCAAATATGCATTCATAATTTATGCATTAGGAACAGGTTGAAAAGAGAGTTCATGATGAAAAACTGCCAAGGTCTTGAAACAGCTGTCAATCTGGTCCCACATTTTAGTTTTGGCAGTGGACAAATAGTTTTTTTTTAATAACATGGTTCTTGTCAAATTGGTACTTGTGAATAATGCTTTTCCTGTTTTTTGGCTTTTGCATGTAATTCACTTACCATGCATGCTTTTATCTCCGACACACAGATCAGATATTTAGTGCAAAGGAAACTATGGTTTATAAGCTATATTAGGTTTGTTATATAGACATACAAAGAGATGGAGGTGAAAGAACAAATGCGTACAGCATCTGATGTAGGGAACCAGAAGTTTCTGAAGAATTTGTTATTGAATCGGCATCTGTATAAAGAGTGGTTTTGGACATGTATATTCATAATCTATGCATTGAGAACAGGCCAGAATCAAGAAGTTTGTGATTACAAACTGCAAAGGTCTTGAAACTGCTGTCAATCTGGTTCCACATTTTATTTTTGGCACTGGACAAATATAAACTTATTTAGTGACTTATCTTTTGTCTAGTTGGTTCTTGTGAACAATGCTTTCTTGTTTTTCAGTTTTTCTGTGTCAGTCACTTATTATGCATCCTTTTGTTTCCATCACACAGACCAGATTTATTGCAAAGGTAACTATGATTTATAAGCTGTATTAAGTATCTTATACAGACATGGAAGGAAAGATAGGTGAAACAGGCCAGAAACAAGAAGTTTGTGATTACAAACTGCAAAGGTCTTGAAACTGCTGTCAATCTGGTTCCACATTTTATTTTTGGCACTGGACAAATATAAACTTATTTAGTGACTTATCTTTTGTCTAGTTGGTTCTTGTGAACAATGCTTTCTTGTTTTTCAGTTTTTCTGTGTCATTCACTTATTATGCATCCTTTTGTCTCCATCACACAGACCAGATTTATTGCAAAGGTAACTATGGTTTATAAGCTGTATTAAGTATCTTATACAGACATGGATGGAAAGATAGGTGAACGAACAAATGTGCACAGCTTCTGATGTAGGAAACATGAGTTTATGAAGAATCTGTTGTTGAATGGGCATCTGTACAAATAATGGTTTTGGACACAATTGTTGTTGCTGCTCAGATAATATAAGTCGATGGAAGGAAGTATGTACTTCTGCATAAAACTCTGTAATACTCAGCTCTCTTCAGATACTGTGAAGAAAGATTTGTTCTGCAGGCATTCTTAGGGGCCAGGGCATCTAATTCATCAACCACTAACAGAATAGATAGATCATGCATGTTATTGCACAATCACTAGCATGTTGGTGAACTCCATTTTCATTAATTATTGAGTTGAAGGCAAAAGAGGATCATCTGTTGAATGCCCCTACGATTAAACTAACAGATGCTTCTTGCGGCAAGTATCATAGGATATTATTTTATTCTCTTCTTTATCCAAGCTTTCTTACCCTAATACCATTCCATTCTCTTCTTTCTGAAATCTGAACCAATAGGCCTAACAATGAGTGTTGTATGCACTCTTTTGCCTTTTTATTATTTGAAGAGCTTGCAGGCTCTAAGAGCAAAGTGGACTCACAATTATTCAAAACATGATACCATTCCCTTGCAAGGAAACTCTACTAATTATCGTAATTTATATGGATGCATGCTTTTCTTTTAGGTTTACTAGTGGAGAGAGATAATAAAAAGAAGACATCACCCTCTAAAAAAAGTCTGTCCCTCTTAGTATTTTAGACCACTTAGATAATTAATATGGTGTTGTGTTTCCAGTTAAGTCTTTAAGTAGCCTCTGAGTTTACAAAGGATCTCTTTAATGTGTTGACTATAAAGAGAAAACGTAACTCGATAGTAAACAAAGTATCTCTTTTTGTAAAACGTAATGACCCATATTAGTGAGTTTGGTTACAGTGGCTCCATCTGATGCTCTCACATGTATCAGTAGTGGTTACAGAGACAATGATTTATTTTTTGCACAGCATAACATCACTGGTGTACATGTCATCAGGTTCTATGTGTTTCCATGTTGTTTACTGTCATTGGTGTCACTTTTGGATGATTTGTAGCTTGAGCTTCTTAGTTATCCCAAGCAGATGTTTGGATATACAACTGTGCATACTTGTAGATTAACTTCATGGCTGAAATTTGAATTACTTTCTTGCACACTTCTACCCTCGTAGGAAAATAAAATATCATTGTTATACCTGAAAGTAGCTCCCATCTTGATTGACGTAAAGTTAGTGGGTCATTTCATAATACTGCTACCGAAAAATTAAAAGAAAATTTTTCTGGCAGAGTTTTCAAAGTGGTCATACCATGATATATAGCCATTTCCATCCGCAAATGACCATGCATCTAAAGATGTTTGTTATCTCTTTTGCAACGAAAATGGGTCTACCCTAGTATTTCATTGTCATTTATCTTGTCTTTTGATGATTGTCTCCTAATATGTCTAACCTATTTTATCACTCTCTATTATATGAAACCTTGTTTAGCTTATAGTACATGTCACTTACCGCCTGGAAAAATTTAACACCAATCTGATGCGGATTGTGTTCTATGTGTCATTGTGTCCATGTAGTAACGTAACTCTGACTTACTCATCGTATGTGTAACTCTCACTTCCAAAGGAGACTGTAATTATGCTCCTCTATATAGAATCCTGAGGACGTAAAGAAATTACCTTCCTTGGGAGATAATTTAAGGTGTCAATAAGGCATGAACGCCCTTTCTTGGTAAGGACATGTCTAGTTTACTTGCATTTTCAACTTTCTGGTTTCACTTAATTCTTCAGGGGACATAATCAGGCAAGTTCTTAGAATGGATATTACCATTCTTGGCTCTGATGACAATAACATTTGACTCTTTCTTGCAGTTTATTCCACCACAATTGTATTTACAGCTTTTCCCTTACGATAAGTAGGCTTTTCTTCTTCTATTTCTAGGTACTCGTGTGAGATTTTGTACTCCAACATTTAAGAGTCCTGAGATATTGCCTCTATATTGGGTAAATCATAGTGGCAATAACTTCTTTGCCATAATGGTATCATTTTCCATGGAAAAGTTATAAATAGCCATTAACCATTACTATATTTTTTACTGAAACAACTAGGATTTTGTATTAAAAAGTGTTGCAACTGTGTTTTTCAACATAGTAATACAATGAGGAAGAGCTGGCCCAGAGACAATTGTTCACAGCATATCCAAAATTCTAGAGAATTAACTGTAGAAAGTATTGTTCTATCCTTCATAAAGGAGAAACGTAAAAACCTGTTACTTTGCAAACATAAATGAAACATGGATTTAAACTTGCTGAACTGAACGTCGATGAACAGGTGGAGGACTGTAACATAAGCTCAAAAGATGAACCCTAGATGATTAAATTGTCAAAAGGGATCCCTCATTAGTACAAACAAAGGTACTTAAATCTCTTAAAAGCCTATAGAGATGTTTTTGCTTGGTCTTATGATGATTTGAAAACTTTTGATGTAAATATTATGCAACATAAGATTCCTTTAAAGAATGATATGAAGCCTTGTAAGTAGAACTCAGACAGATAAATCCACTTGTACTCCCATGCATCGAGAAGGAAGTGAAGAAGCTGCTTCAAGCTAAGATCATTGTACCACTGAGATACTCAGAGTGGGTTGCCAATTTGGTTCCCGTTAGGAAGAAAAATGGAGAAATCAGACTATGTAGATTTCATAAACCTGAACAAAGCTTCTTTGAAGGACAACTACCCATTGCCTAAAATGGATCACATTTTATAGAAGGTAGTTGGTTCTATTTGGATGTCCATGATCGACGACTTTTCCTGGGATAACCAAGAGGTAGTGCATCTTGAGGATCAAAAGAAAACTGCATTCACTAAGCCTTGGGGCAATTTCATGTACGCAAGGATGCCATTCAACCTAATAAACACAGGAGAAACTTTCCAGAGGGCAATGGATATAACATTTGTGGGAGAGCAAGACAAATTTGTGTTGGTTTATTCGGATGATATCACTGTTTTCTCTAAAACAGATGAGGAGCACATTGAACATCTGAAGCTCACCTTCGAGAAATGTAGAAAGTATGGGCTCTCCCTAAATCTTAAGAAATCCCAGTTCACTTTGAGCGAAGGCAATTTGTTGGGGCACGTCATTAGCACAAGAAGAAGTAAATATAGATCCTAAACGTGTGGAGGCTATCAGTTACATCTCCCCACCAAGGAATAAAAAGGAGGTCCAAGTCTTCTTAGGAAGGATTAACTTCTTGAGAAGATTTGTACCTAACTATGTAGAGATAGTGAAGGGCATTACAAAGATGTTGAAGAAGGAGAATGAAGTAAAGTGGAGCTCAGATTCCCGAGAATCCGTCTCTAGAATTGAGAGAGCTTTTGCAGAGGTTCCGGTGTTAGTCAACCAAGACTATTCAAGGACATTTTACATCTTTTCTTTTGCCTCCCCCCATACTATAGCTGTTGTGTTACTTCAGAAAAATAAGGAAGGGTATGAGCATCCGATAACTTTCTTCAGCCAGGTGCTACGGGAAGCTGAACTGAAGTATAATATACTGGAAAAACAAGCATATGCTCTAGTCAAAGCTCTGAAGGCTTTCAAAGTTTATGTTTTTCACTCAATCATCGTGGCTTATGTTCCAACAACAGCTGTTAAAGACATCTTGGTGCAAGGAGACAATGATGGTAAAAGGGGTAAGTGGATTGCAAAGATCCAATAATATGACATGGAGGTAAAGCCCACCAAACTTGTTAAAGTACAAGGGTTGGGTAAGATCTTATCAGAGTCTAACTGCTAGGCCTTGGGGATCAACCTCTTAATTGAGGAAGACGAAGAGGGGGCACAACCCATGATAAAGACTGAAGTCCAAAGGATTCATATCAAATATGAAACCTTTGCCTGGTATCGGAATGTCATCCACTATCTCCTATTTTTGAGGTGTCCAACAATAATGGAAAAATCCAAGTACAGAGCATTGAGGGCTCAAGCCCAGAAGTTTGTTATATCTAATGGGCAACTGTACTGGAAGGACCCAATGGGAATTCTGCTGCTTTGTTTCATTAAGACAAAAACTCAAAGAGTGATGGATGAGTTCCATCGTGGCATTTGTGGGGGGCACTACAACTAGAAGACCACTGCGCGTAAGATATTGAAAGCAAGGTTCTATTGTCCCACACTATTCGAAGATGTTCATTCTTATGTTAGGTCTTGTTAGTAGTGTCAAGTGTTTGCTGAAAAGAAAAAATTGGCTCCACTCCCCTTGATCCCTTTTGGTGTAGAATAACCCTTCAGACAATGGGGACTAGACTTCATCGGAGAGATACATCCTCCTTCCAATGGCCAACACAAGTGGGTCCTCAATGCCACACGCTATTTCACTAAGTAGGTAGAAGTAGTCCCAGCCAGGAATGCCATTGACACTATGGTAATGAAAATTTCGGAGGAGAATATCTTGGCCAAGTTTGGTTGTCCTGTGAAGATTGTGACTGATAACGCCTAGGCTTTTAATTTTGCAAAGTTTAACACCTTTTGTCAGAAATTTAACATCATAGTTGGCCATTCCACCACCTACTATCCTCAAGGAAATGCCCTGGTTGAGTCTTCCAACAAAACGATGGTGAGAATCCTGAAGAAGATAATTGCAGAAAGCCAGAGGAATTGGGATTCTCAACTAAATTTTTTACTATGGGAAAATAGGGTCACTCCAAAAAGATCCACATGTAAATCACCTTTAGAGTTAGTCTATGGAAAAGCAGTTGTTTTCCCTATAAAGCTTCCTATGTCGGTTGCTAAGATGTTACAGGATGTTGAAGAAGAACTCAACTCCCTGACTAGAAGGATAAATCAATTAGTGGAGCTCCAGGATGCCAAAGAACAAGTAAGCCACAGGTTAGACAACTACCACCATAAAATGAAATCCTTGTTTGATAAAAAATCTAAAGACATACATCTCTAACCAGGGGATATAGTTCTAAGTTGGGATACGAGAAGAGAAGATAAAGGGAAACATGGTAAATTTGATCACTTATGGTTTGGACCCTTGAGGGTTGCTGAGACTAAAGGAAACAATACTTTCATGCTGGAGAACTTGGAGGGTGAAATGCTTGAGCTGCCTGTAAATTAGCAATTCCTCAAGCTTTATTTCCAACATTAAGAGGTTCAATTCTCACCCATTGTACATACCGGCGAGCCATTGTAAAATATCAACAATTCTTTTAGTTATCTATATTTCTGATTTTGTCTTTTATACATGAATAAAATGATTCCATGCCCAATAGATAGAAGGCTACTAGCCTGTAGGTTCTTAGTAGCTTGCTAGCAAGGCACCCTGCCCAAGTGGAGCTCTTTGCATTATTTGTTTTCAATTGTCAGAAGGGTGCAAAAGAGAAGGAAAAATTGCAGCCATCTTACAAGCAACAAAACATTCAAAGCTAAATCATACCCTCTCCATTGGAAAGTGCTTTGAAGAAGATTTCTAATGGTATATAGAACTCCCCATATGGACCCTAGAATCAAAAGTTAGAGCAAATAAAAGTCCTCCTTTCAAAGCCTAAGAAAAAAGGAAAATGCCTAAGTACAAATCCTAGATCCTGCATATCAACGTTTTTTAAAGGAGCAGTGGTGGAGGTTTAAGCAAATCAGCGATCTTCGATCACCAATATTGGCAATCAATGATCAAAGGTCCAAGGCCCAAGGGTTATCACATTATTGGAGAATATCAGCGATATCGGAGATCGACGATCACAACATAAGGCATATCAACGATCGCAACAACAAAAACATGTCGCATATCGAAAATCGACGATATTCAACTAATCACTCTTAATAAATTGAGGGAAAAATACGTCGATAGTGTAAATAATCGGGAAAGGACGAAAATGATTTAGAAAGGATGCCAGCGAAAAACCAAGGGTAGGCATGCCTTTTTCTCTCTCCTCTAGAGAGCCATGTTGCAGAATGTTATTGCTCCCAATAAAGCCACATGGTGCTTGATGTTATCATGACGTGGCAGTACGAAGGACACGTGGCATGCATATTCGACATTTTGAAGGGGCCTATGGGGGCATATAAGGGTGACACATGTCACCAATCACGAAGCACCACGTGGTAGGGGATGACATCACATCGACAATTGCAAATCGGAGGTTGAGGCTTATCGACACTTTGTAATGTAGTGCTCACTTGAAAATGTCGATTGAGGGGCTTCGATGTTGGGACTGGTCCACAGTGACAAACAACCCGAAGAACCGAAGGATGGGGCTAAAAAGCAAGTGGAAATCACATATCGACAATCGCAAGTTTTGGGAGGATGCACCAAAAATAGCGTCATGAAACCGTCGATCGTCGAGTTGCTAATATTTCAAATGGGCCCAAGCGCTTGCGTATTGTGGTCCCATACCTTAGACAATGAGACCCTTTATAATGTATTATTCCAAAGAATCGACCCCCCTTCCTACGCTCCTATCAAATAATTTCCACCTAAGTCCCAGGGGCTAAGGTAGAAGTGGCCCAATCAGAGATCGACGTTCGATGTTTCAGAAAACTTGTTTAGTTTGAAGTCCCTGATTGCCAAGCTCTGATATTTGGCTAAGTGCGCGGTCACTAGAGGAGATTAAAAGAAAAAGGCTCGAAACACTTAACAATGGAAAAAGGCCCCCGGTTAAGAGTCTAAAGGTTCTAGCACCTTAGGGCAGCACTTGGTCATAGTCCTCGGTCATATGAATAGAATTACAGAAAGGGGTTGAAACAAAGGGGGCCATAAATCTTGGAATTCGCCTGTTTCACAATGTTTTTTAGTGTAAAGTGCCAATACTGGAGAACCCCCGATATAGCTTTATGTCAGTGTAACTATGCATTTCATGGCTCCGATACCGTTATAAAGGGAGTCTAGAGGGATGGATGAGTCAACACTACGATTCACGAACAACTTAGAAGTCATCACGATGACCACTCCCGACTCTTGTAAGTGAAGGATTAAAGTTTTTTTCTTAGACCGAAATCAATAGGGAACCAACTTGGTGTGTGTGAGGCATGATGTGGAAAAAACGTGGCCAGACTAGAGGCCATCCGAGGAAAGTGACATGGGGATATTTTCATACAACCATCATTTAGTTTTCATGTTTTGTTATTGAGTTTGTTTATTAGTATGTCATTTTTATTTTATTTTAAAGAAACACGTCTTTCTATTGTAACAATTTGACACGATAGAGCCTGCACGCCGAGACAACTGGTCAAGCAGATAGCTGGATGCTAAGGCAGTAGATTTTCTTATAAATTATTTTCAAGTTCTCCCTCTCCTTATAAAAGGAAGGAATAAACACTTAACAAAGGTTCAAAATTTTGGGAAATACTTCGCTTCTACGAGACCTTTTGTTAGGTCCCTATATTACAAGTGTAGCCCATTATTGTTATTAGTGCAACCTCCTTATTGTATTTTTGTGCCCATGTAGTCCTCATATTGTTAGTATTCTGCCCCATAGAAGCCCACTATTGTTATTGTTGTGCCTTTTGAATATTATTGCTATGTCGGTTTTGATTATATTGTGACCCCTTAGACTCCTATATATAGAAATGAGGTCTTGTCATTTGTATCATCAAAGAATCGTTCATTTGTGTAATGCAAAGGAGGTTTCCCCCTCGAAGAGGCTGATTTTGAAGTCATTGATCTATCTTTTCTTCTATTTGTGAGCTGGTTGCATAACATTTGGTATTAGAGCTTTGGATTTTAGGGTTTTGTTGCTCCAAATAGGTCATCGTGGCATTTTGGCAATAATTTTTTTTTTCTATGATGTTTCAGAAGCTGAAATTAAAACCCATTTTGAGTTGAAATCTTGATAAACCTTGGGTCCATATTTCAGATCTTGTCTTGCTATATTTTCGAAGATATGATCCAAGGAATTTAGGGTTTTTGCAGGCTCCCAAATTACCTCCCAAATAGGCGACCTTGGAAAAATCATCATAACTTTCGCTTTGAGTATCAGATTCAAATTTCATAAGGAGATACAAAAAGAGGTCAGACTATAGTTTTTTGTATATCGTTTTTAGGTCTAAAGGTCGAAACATTGACATATGGTTGGTTGTACAAGTCTTTTCTACTGAACTAGTGTATAATCAAGTTATCGTGGGAGATTTGACATAACTCTTTCTTGAAGAATCCAATATTGATAAGACTGGTGGGGCTAGAAAGAGGACTGAGAGGGCTACCACAGGACGCAATTTTAGACCTTGAAGATCCGAAATTACAGAGATACAACAGATTCAAGATCGAGCTCCTAGAAAGCGAAAAAAAAGGTGTGTATTTTTTTTTTTTTTTTAAATTTGCATAAGTTTGGTTTGAAAAATTAGTTTGAAGTGATTCAAAGGGCATAGTGAAGAATAATTATCATTAATTGATGCCTCGAAGAAAGAAAATGGAAACAACTAGTAAACAACTTGAAAGTTCTACCATGACTCATGAAGAAGAAGAAGAAATGCAACATGATATATCAAAATTACTAGATCGAGTGCGACAGATTTCACTCTCACAAAAAGTAACAAAAGCTAAGATGGATGGTTTAAAGAAATGCATGGAAGCTGACATGGATGATGTGGAAGATAATATGGAAGCTAAGATGGCTGGTTTAGAAGCAAAACTGAAAGAAAACATTGAAGATTTGAAGAAAGACATGGAAGGTTTGAAAGAAGGTTTAGCAAAATTGCTACTCGAAATGCTTCCTAATGGTGAAAAGGTAGTGGAGGCAACTCATGATGAAAACAAAAGTAATTTTAATCATGATTTCATAAAATCTAACATGAGATTGAAGGCTCACCATGTTCCAAAGATCGATATGAGGAAGTTTGATGGCAAAGATTTCGTAACATGGATACTACAGATGGAACAATATTTCGATCTCCATAATGTGCAAAACACACAAAAGGTATGCATTGCAACTTTATATTTGGAACCCAATCAGTTTGTATGGTATCGATGGATTTGTTCTTGTAAAAAAATTTTCACTTGACCAATTTTTATGGAGGAAATGATAACACATTATGAAGATACAAAAAACACCTTCTTTAACCAATTGATAAATCTCAAACAAAAGGGTTCAATGGTGGAGCACATTGAGGAATTCCAAAAATTGAATATAAGGGTAAAAGATATTCTAGAGGAGCATAAGATTGATATGTTCATAGGGACTTTAAAGGATATGATAACTTTATTGATATGTTCTTTGGGTACAATAGATTTTAATTTTCAAGAGCTTGTCTTGATTTTTTTTTTTTGAAGAAAAGGAAGTGGAATTAAGGGGTATCGCAGGGAAATTGGGAAAGATAATAAGCTCTAACAACATGACAAAGATTCTAAAGAAATAACAACAAGGTGTAATTGCACAATTATGTTCATTAGAGGTTCACACATCGAAATCATCTATTTCTCCAGATCTCCAAAAAGTTGTGGACAATCATTCCAAGATATTTGAGACTTCCAAATGCCTCCCACATATTCGTGATCATGATCATGCTATTCATTTGATTCCAGGAAGTTTTCCTCCAAACATCAGGCCTTACATATATAGTGAAATTGAACATATGGTTGCTGAAATGCTAGAAGCTGGTATAATTCAACCTAGTCAAAGTTCTTTCTCTGCTCCAGTAGTATTGGTGCACAAGAATGATGGATCATGGAGCATATGTCTGAATTATAGGGAGCTCAAAAAGCTCACAGTTAAAGATAAATTTCTTATTCCTATCATTGATAAATTATTGGATGAATTACATAGAGAAATTTACTTCACCAAGTTGGATCTTCGTTTAGGATATCATCAAATCAAAATTAAGTCTGAATACATTCCAAAACACTTTTACAACTCATAAGGGTCATTATGAAGTTTTGGTGATGCTTTTTGGCCTTACTAATGCACCTTCTACATTTCAAGGTTTGATGAATTCCATTTTCAAACCCTTCCTTAGAAAATTTGTGTTAGTATTTTTGATGATATACTAATCTACGGTAAGTCTTAGAAGGATCATGTTCAACATGTTGATAGGGTGCTCAAACTATTGGAGGAGAAACAATTATATGCAAAAGCCTCCAAATGTTTCTTTGGAGTAAAAGAGGTGGAATATCTAGGTCATATTGTATCTCATGAAGGTGTTAAGGTAGACCCCAACAAAATTAAAGCCATTAAGGAATGGAAAATCCCCACATCCATAAAGCATTTACGAGGATTTCTTGGGTTGACAAGGTATTATCACAAGTTTGTTAAGAATTATGGGAGAATAAGAGCACCTCCAACAACATTACTGAAGAAAGATGCATTTTCTTGGACTCCAGAAGCAACAAAGGCCTTTGAACATCTTAAAAAGGCAATGTGCCAAGAAATTACGCAAGATTTCACAAAAACCTTTATTGTGGAATGTGATGTCTCAAGAAATGGAATTGGTGCTGTGTAAATGCAAGAAGGAAGACCCATTTCTTTCGAAAGTCGTCCAATCAAAGGAAAGTATTTACGCAAAGCTATTTATGAGAAAGAATTGTTGGCAATATTACATGCACTTAAGAAATGACGACCTTACCTAATGGGAAGACACTTCAAGGTAAAAATAGATCGTGATAGTCTTAAATACTTTTTAGAACAAAGATTTTCTTCAGAAGAGCAACAAAAATGGGTCACAAAGATGGTGGGTTATGACTTTGAAATCATCTACAAAAAAGGGAAGAAAAATGTTGTCGTAGATGCACTCTTAAGAAAGGATGAGGATGTGGAAGCATTGTTTTGTGCCATTTCTATTATCCAACCAGATTGGATAAACGAAGCAAGGGATGAATGGAAGATCGATGAAGAAGTATTGGAACACATTCAAAAGTTGCATCAAGATCCTAGTACATCTGATACATTTAGTTGGAAAAATGATCGTACACAGATCGTTTATATCTCTGTAAGAATTCCCAACTCAAACAAAAGATTCTTCTGGAATTGCACACCTCTCCTTTAGGAGGGTACTTAGGATTTTTAAAAACTTATCACAGGGTTAAGAATGAAGTTTTTTGGGATGACCTTAAATCTTATATTCAAAAGTTTGTGGCAGAATGTTTGGTTTGCCAATAAAATAAAGTTGATACAATTAAGACCCGGGTTTGTTACAACCTTTATCCATTCCAAGTCAACATTGGGAGGAGCTTTCAATGGATTTTATCACAGGTTTACCCAAGTCCAAAGGAAAGAGTGTTATCACGGTGGTAGTTGATAGACTTACCAAGTATGCACACTTTTGTGCATTATCTCATCCATTTAGAGCCAGTACAGTTGCTACTACATTTATGGAAACAATTCAAAAACTACATGTAAACCCAAAGATTATTGTAAGTGACAGAGATCCCATTTTCACTGGAAATTTTTGGACAAAATTATTTTCTTGTTTGGGTACTCAGTTAGCTCATAGCTTATCTTATCATCCCCAATCTGATGGGAAAATTGAGATAGTGAACAAATGTTTGGAAGGATATCTTCGTTGCTTTGTATCAGATAAACAAACACAATGGGTCAAGTGGTTGCCTTTGACTGAATGGCGGTATAACACTTCCTTCCATACTGCAGCAAAAATGACACCATTTATGACAATTTATGGATATCATCCACCATCCGTCACATCATATTTAAGAGAAAATTCTAAGGTTCAAGTAGTGGAAGATCACATCGAGCATCAACAACAAGTTCTCCAACTCTTAAAGGATAACCTCACCTTGCCGCATAATAGAATGAAACAACATGCATATCAACATTGTAGTGAAAGAAGTTTTGATGTAGGTGACTGGGTACTTCTATGACTACAACCATACAAATGAATGTCCCTCAAGCAAGCTAAGAAGGATAATAAGTTATCACCAAAGTATTATGGTCCGTACAAGGTGTTACAAAAGATTGGTACTATGACATACAAATTGGAGCTTCCTGCATCTTCACTAGTGCACCCAATTTTCCATGTGTCATGCTTAAAGAAGGTTATAGGTGACAAGCTCTCAGTTCAAACAATATTGCCAGAACTTGACGAGGAAAGAAAAACCATATTGGAACCTGAAGCAGTGATAGAAACAAGAAATCGACAACTACGAAATCGATCAATTTCAGAGTATCTCATCAAGTGGAGCAACTTACCCGCTGAAGATTCCACATGGGAGGATGAGAAATTTTTACAGAAGCATTCAAAACTACTCAAGCGTTGAGGGAAACACTTTTTTGAAGGAGAGGGGCATGTTAGGTCCCTATACTATTAGTGTAGCTCATTATTGTTATTAGTGAAACCCCCTTATTGTATTGCTATGCCCATGTAGTCCCCATATTGTTATTACTGTGTCCCATAGAATCTCACTATTGTTATTGTTGTGCCTTTAGAATATTATTGTTATGTCGACTCGGATTATATTGTGACCCCTTAGTCTCTTATATATAGAAAGGAGGTCTTGTCATTTGTATCATCAAAGAATTTGTCATTTGTGTAATGCAAAGGAGGTTTCCCCCTCGAAGAGACTAATTTTGAATTCGTTGGTTTAATGTTTCTTCTATTTGTGAGATGGTTGTATAACACCTTTCTTGTTTTCCTATAGGCCTACTTGAAGTTTTTTGTATGCTGGTTTTCCTGAAGAGATTAATACAAATTTTCTGGTGATTCCAATTGATTTGGATTGCAATATGTTCTTCTCCTTTTGTCTTTCATATATGTTTATAATTCTTCACAGGTCTCATGTCAAAGTAGCAACTAGTTGTATTTACCTTCAGATACAAATTCATTTAAATAAAAACATTGATGGATAATGCCTGTTTCAAGGTGGAAATCTAGTCTTTAGAAAATTCTCCATGCATCTTAGAATTTCATAGCATTCCCTCTCTCTCGTTTCTCTCCGAGTCTTGATATATAGAATTTTTATGTCTTAAGATCTATATGATGGATTTCTCCTCTACTCTCTTCCCCCATTACATATGTCTCAACAACTAAATCACTACAAACTCTGAGTCTTATTTGGCCACCTTAAGTTGAAGATTATTTCTTGAGTACTCTATACAAATTGCTTTCTATTTGGTATTTTTATGAATGGTTGTGAATCAAATTCATTTTTATTTCTGTGACAAACCGAAGTGCTGAAAGTCTTCAACTACAAATATGTCAGGGACTCTTTAAGATGTCCTAGGCATTGGTCTACAATCAACCCAAAGGCTATCTTTAGGAAGCTTTCATATCTCTTGACGCACTTGCATTACAAGTGCTAGAAAAAGTGACAACTGGTACAAAAAAAACATTTCTAATATTTAATCGAAACTGACCTCCTGCTAGTGCCACGACAAGGACCATATTTCGAGGATACCTTGCTTTGATCTTTTCTACTTCTTGTTAATGGGTGGGAAGATCATTGATTGCATTTTAGAACATCTGAATAAGAAGGGGAAGAAGAGGAGAGATTAACCTCCTTCACTTCCTCTGAAATGGTCTCTTATTCCTTCTTATTTGAAGGAGGGATTTTGTCGATATCCTTTAAAGAAGTCTCTTCCTCACCAGGTGAATTGATGTTCTTTGAAGGGACTTGATTTTGATTTGGCTGATCTTCTTCATTTGTGACTCGGGCCTTAGAGAACTTCAAAGCTTCATATCTATCACTAGAGGGAGGACGTTGACGAGATTTAGGGTTGCTGGAGTGAGGCCTCTTAGACGAATGATTCTTGTGCTTCCTTGAAACTGGTTTGAATGCTCCTTGCTCATTGTTACTTTGAGAAAATGGCGAAGGGATAGGTGGAGATTGAGATGTTGGAGCTTTTGGATAATTTTTTGCAAAGTGCCTATACTCATGGAAAAATTTGCATCTAAAATGAACCGGCTCATAATCAAAAGCCTAAAGATGGGACTAGCCCTCGAAGTCAAGTTGAATCGCCTTAAAGAGCCCTCATTTTAACATAAATTCTGGCATAGGAGAACTTATCATCCTTACCCAGAGCACTGGTAATGTAGTGACTCAATTTTTTACCTATGGATTTGAAAATATCATCGTCATAGTAAAGAAGGGGAAGATATGACAATTTAATCCATATAAGAGTAGAAGATATCTCCATGATAGGATTAGAATCTAGAGTCCAATGGGTGGGAAACATTTTCTTGGAGCCAATGAAACAGGGCCTAGATCAAATCTCTGTCCGCTTTGTTTTCAAAGATAAAATCATAATAGGTGTTTCCATAATATAAAGTACCGATGGGCTCATTATTTTCCTAATCTTTAGAGATCCATTCTAAAACAAACTTATAACTGGGCCAATTTTTGGTGAGTTTACCAATCAACTCTCTTTCCTTAAGGGTATTAACATTCTTCTTCACAAAGGAAACAAACCCCAAATCAAGAGAAGGAATTGTATTTTCCTTTTTTACAAATCTACCCTGAGGTAGAGAACTATGACCATCCATACTAGGGTTAGAAATGCCACCCATTGTGCAAGTAATGAACTAAACATAATTGGTTGAGAGAATGATCAGCCAACCCAATAGTAAGCCAAGGCAGCAAAAAACTAAGATTGAAACCTTGAATCAGTAGCATAAATCCTTGATCTCCCACGAAGATTGAAGCACACATGCTGCCACTACAAATAATGAAATGAGCCAAAACAACTGAAAACAAAACCTTAAATTTGCAATAAAATACCAAATCCGCCATGATTTTTGTGGAATTTGGGTAGGTCGAAAGGTATTTCCAAGTGAAGAAAACCCACGAAAAGTAAGTTGGTTGGGAAAGTTACCCAAGTGGTTGGGGTTTTGGACCCAAAGTTATGTGATTGGAGCCAAAATAACTAATTTATTATTCTAATTAATTATTATAAGGTTGAGTGGGTAAACCCCTAAAGGACCAAGGGTTCCCTAAATAATATAAAGGAAAAGTATAAATAAGAGGCTAAAGGAGAGGCTTAGACACACAAGTGGAGGACTTTCACTTATGGAGATTGTGAGGCTAAAGGATCCAGCTGCAAATCTGCCTTAGAAGAGTTGCAATAGTAAGAAAGAAATTCAGATCTGAGTGCTACAAGGTCCAATAAGAAAGAAGAAAGTCAAATCTGAGTGTTGGATTGGCAAATCTGCAAGAATAAAGTCAGATCTGTGCACTGAAGGAGTATATCTCGCAGATTCAGAAGTTGTAGTGTGAGTGTAGAAGGGTTAGTTGCTAAGGACAACAACAATCCAAGGACCTTGGGCTGAAGCCACTAGCTCAGGTATGCATTTGAATTTGTGATGGGTAGATTGAGGGTCTAAAGGATTGGACTTGAAGCAGTAGGTTTTGTATACTATGTATAGTTGTATCAAGTTTCATAATGGGCCATGATCCCTGTTACAAAAGCCTTAATGATTCTTTATTAATGGACTAATAAAGGTCGAGATTTGGGCCAATATTCTTGTGTTTTTATTGATTTCATTATTGTTATATTTGTGTTGTGCAGAGTACTTTTAGTTGAGTATTTGTTACCCACCACAAGTGAGTGACCCTCATAGGAGAAAAATTTATCCTAGATTTGTCTTCAATCAGTAGCCAACAACCCCTTGCAGTGACCAGATAGCTTGATGTGCCACCATCCTATGCCACTTGAGCTAGGCATTATGTACGCTCACCCATTTTTTATGATCGTATGTTTGAAGGTGGGCCTTCCAACCCTGAAGGTATGGATTTTAATTATGTAATTGGGTATTTTTTCTTGCTAATCATGGACACATCTGAACATGGATTAGTGGAGGGATTTATTGGAAAGAATGGGTTTCATATGTATTTTTGTCCCCTTGTCCAACTTGGTGGTTAGTCTTGTATCTGTTGATTTTGGGTAGCATCGGATGTGTTCTAGCTCCAAAATTTTGTGGAGGGGCTAAAACATATGACATCACCAAGACCCAAAAACCGTTTGGAGAAATTCCACCTGGATGAGGAGTTATTAAAATAATTAATATTTTTAATGGATTACTAAGTCTAAACTTAGGAAAATAAAAATATTAATGGGTATTAATAAAGATATGGGTGAGAAGCTTCTAAGAGACGAGGATCAAGTCTATTTTAATCTTATCCATTGATTAGAGACTCAATCTTGGCCGCTGATTCATCAACAATAAAAGTATAAGAGAAGACTTGAGAGTCATTTGGAGACACACCAACAGATACTTAGTATCCCAAGGAAAATCGATTCTCAAAGAGAAGGAGATCGATTTCAAAGGGAGAGTTGCAAGGTGGAGGAAGAGGAGGGCATCAACAACAGTCAGTGACTGAGGAGGAAGTGACGTAGGGGTATTGAGAGACAACACAGAGGGAAGATGCAGTCTAGGAGATACAATCCTCAAGCAGGCTGATGCAGAGGAGACACAGAACCACGCAGAGTGACACAAAAGTTATGCAGAAGTGGGAGAAGGGTCTCCAGGGTGTTAGAAAGTTTCTAGGAGAGGGATGAACCTTGCCTCATGTGTTTTCTCTTAGTAGTATCTCAGTTTCTATGTAAAATCATTCCTTGTAAAGCTATTGTTGCTGAAGATTAATAAAACCCTCATTTGCTGCACCGGTTTTCCCACATTGGGTTTTTCTGGGGACAATTGTCCAAAAACAACTGTATTGATGTGATTGGTTCTTATGTTTGTATATCATTTTTATTTTCTCTATGTAATTATGTGATAACTGCAGTAGAATTTATTTTAATGTTCGCTGAAGGGATTTCATAAATAACTTATTGTGAGAAATAAGTAGGTGAAATAACTTAGTTACTGCAGTAGAATTTCGGGTTAGAAATTTTCACATGGTATCAGAGCAGAGATCTGGAAACAAGAGAGAAGAATCTGCTATGGGTCAGGAGCATGATGTAGAGGCATCAACTCAGAGGGAGTCACACAGATTTCCATAAAAAGAAGAAAGCACGAAGAACATGGATCACGATTATTCTATGTTAGCTTCTAGACTGGAAGAAGAAGTCGCTTGCCTAACAAGTTCTGTCTCCTTTGAGGTTTGGTATATAGATAGTGGAGCTTCCTGGCATATGACAGGAATATGAGAATGTTTTTCAAATTATCAGGAAGAAAGGATGAATTTTCAGATCACCATGGGAAATAAGGAAAAGTGTACCTCTGTAGGAAGAGGTACCATAGCCTTTCAAACCGAAGCAGGGGAGTGGCTTCGAGCAACCAATGTGCTGCATGTGCCAGGATTGGGGATGAACTTATTCTCCATATCTCAACTTCAAAACAAGGGCTATGACGTTTTCTTCATTAAGGAGAAAGTATATGTCAAATACCTGAGTTGGGAAAAGAAGGCCCAGATTGGAATGATAAGTAACAGGTTGTATAGATTACATCTAGAATCTCCTATGTCACTGATCGATAGCAATGGGGATAAAGATTTGAATGAACTATGGCACAGGAGGATGGGACACTTACACCTTGGGGCTCTAAGAATTCTTGGGAAAAAAATATCAGGAGTTCCAGAATTAAGTATTAAATGAGATGATGTATGTAGAGGGTGCACTTTAGGAAAGTATGCCAAAGCAACGTTTTCCAAAAGTAACAATAGGTCTCAGAGTGTTATGGGATTGATACACTCAGATATCTACGGACCCATGTCCATAAAAGCTCTTAGTGGTGCTGAGTACTTTGTCACATTCATCGATGACCATTCCAGGAAGACTTGGATATACATTCTAAAAACCAAGGACAAGGTTTTTGGTCGATTCAAAGAGTTCAAGGCTCTAGTAGAGAATCTGACAGGAAAGAAGATAAAATTGTTGCACTCAGACAATGGTGGAAAGTACATTGACAAGAACTTCACTGATTTTTGTGCTAGGGAAGGCATCAAAAGAAAGTGGACAACTCCCTACAATCTGGAGCAAAATGGGGTAGCAGAAAGGAAGAACAAGATTATTGTGGAAGTAACCAGGGCGATGTTGTATGATCAGGATATGCCCAAATTCCTATGGGCAGAAGCATGCAGCACAACAATTTATGGCTAGAACAAGACTCCTCACAGGGCATTGGGCAAGATTACTTCAGAAAGTATCTTCACCGGGAAGACACCTGAAGTTAGTCATTTGAGGATATTTGGGAGTTTGGCATACTGCCATATACCCGAAGGAAAAGAGAAAGAAATTGGATCAAATTGCAGAAGAAGGATATCTTGTGGGATATAGTGGGAATGATAAGGCATATAGAGTCTATCTTCCTGGGAATAAGAAGGTAGTAGTTTGGCGGGATGTAAAATTAATGGAGGACAGAGCTTTGAGGAAATCCCGAGAAATGCCTTCCAAGGAGCAGTCAAAAGACGATCCATTGGTACAACCACTTTGACCAATAGAAACTCGTAATTCTCCTAAAGACAAAGCTTCAGAATAGGTGGAGTCTCAGAAAGAGGAAGAGAAAATGGATTTACCCACTACTAGTGGAAGAACGAGCCAGGAACTTCGATAGATTCTACAAGATGCAGAGGACTTCATTGGTGCACCAAGGAATGAGAAAAGGGAGAAAAGACATCCAAACAGATACTAGGCCTTGGTAGCTCAGGTTGGGGAACCCTTTAGTTTTCAGAAGGCCGTTCAACATCAAGTATGGGAAGATGCTATGGTGGAGGAATACAGTTCTATAATGGTCAATGATGTCTGGGAAGTGGTACCTAGGCCTCAGGAAAGGTCAGTGGTAGGTTCGAGATGGATCTACAAAGTCAAATATGCTGCAGATGGCAGTGTGGAAAAATACAAAGCCAGGATTGTGGCTAAGGGGTATGCTCAAAAGGAAGGGATAGACTATGAAGAAACCTTTGCTGTAGTAGCCAGGTATACTTCTATTATATTTGTGATATCCCTTGCAACGCAGATGGGGTGGGAGATTCACCAGATGGATATCAAGACAACGTTCTTGAATGGGGTGATAGAAGAATTATACATTGAACTACCAGAGGGTTTTGAGACACATGAGAAGAAATCCATGTATGCAGGTTGAAGAAAGATTTGTATGGGTTTAAACAGGCACCTAAAGCATGGTACGGTCGAATTGATGGCTACTTGCAGAAGATGGGATTTGTCAAGAGTGACGTAGATCCTAATCTTTACTATATTGTTGTAGAGAATGAGCCTCTAATCCTGGTGTTCTATGTGAATGATCTTTTCCTGGCAGGCTCATCCAAGCTCATCAAAGATTGCAAGGAGAACCTAGCCATGTAATTCGACATGAAGGATTTGGGATGAATGCATTATTTCTTGGGGTTGGAAGTTTGGCTGCAGAAGGGTGAAATCTTCCTTGGACAAGGGAGGTATGCTACAATTCTTTTGAAAATGTTTAGAATGTAGGACTATAGACCTATGACTACTCCAATGATCACCAACTGGAAGAAGATTGATGCATCCGTAGATAAAGAAGTTGGTCCCACCTTGTACAGGCAACTCATGGGGTCCTTGATGTATTTGTTCAATACCAGGCCAGACATTTGTTATGTTGTCAATACCCTTAGTTAGTTCATGGTGGAACCAAAGAGGGCGCACTGGGCAGCATCCAAGCATGTTCTTAGATATATATAGGGAATAGTCGAGCATGGATTAATGTACACCCAAGGCAATGCCATCAGGCTGAGTGGGTTCATTGACATAGACTTGACTAGAAATTGAGTAGATCGGAAAAGTAACACTGGGTACTATTTCAACATTGGATCGAGAATGACCTCCTAGTGCAATAGGAAAAAGAAATCCGTGGCTCTGAGCTCAGCTGAAGTTGAATAAATGGCAACTAGCATCGCATCATGCGGATTTATATGGCTTAGGAAATTGCTTGTGAATCTATTCAAGAGAAAGATGGAAGTGACCAGTATTTTGTGTGATAATTAGAGTTGCATCAAGCTCTTTGAGAATCCAGTATTTCATGATTGGTCGAAGCACATTGATATTGGGTGTCACTTTGTCAGAGACTGTGTCCAACGAGGGGCAGTATAATTGAGGTAAACTCCTACTGGAGAACATGTGGCAAACATTCTCACCAAGGTTCTGGGAAGAACAAAGTTTGTTTATTTCAGGGAGAAGATGGGGATGGTGAAGAATCCGTTTCAATAGCAGAAGCGAATAGTATAGATGCAGCGCAATAGTTAGTAGTGGTTGTGCTATGGGAAACATGATTGCAGCATATTCAGAGGGAGTTGCAGTAAAAATGTAGTAGTGATAGTTGTAGTGTCATGGGCAGCTATATAGGTTGCAACAACCCAGTAGATGAGTGGCAGTAGATCAAGCATCAAACATCGCATAGGACTGAAGTCGTGGATCAATGTGGTGCTTCTATTGGGAAGTACTATTAGAGCACATTCCTCACTAAGAGGGAGTGTTGATTTTGGATAGCATTGGATGTGCTCTAGTTCCAAAATTTTGTGGAGGGGCTAGAACATATGAGATCTCCAAGACCCATAAATCGTTTGGAGAAATTCCACTCAGATGAAGAGTTATTAAAATAATTAATATTTTTAATGGATTCCTAAGTCTAAACATAGGAAAATAAGAATATTAATGAGTATTAATAAATATATGGGTGATAAGCTTCTAAGAGATGAGGATCAAGTATGTTTTAATCTTAGCTGTTGATTAGAGACTTAATCTCGGTCGTTGATTCATCAACAGGAAAAGCATAAGAGAAGACTTGAGAGTCATTTGGAGGCACATCAACAGATACTCAATATCCCAAGGAAAATTGATTCTCAAAGAGAAGGAGATCGATTTCAGAGGGAGAGTTGCAGGGTCGAGGAAGAGAAGGGCATCAAAAGAAATCAATGATTGAGGAGGAGGTGACGTAGGCGTATTGAGAGACAATGCAGAGGGAAGACGTAGTCCTCACGCAGGCTGACGTAGAGGAGACGCAGAACCACACAGAGTGGTGCAAAAGTGGGAGAAGGGTCTCCAGGGTGTTAGAAAGTTTCCAAGAGAGGGATGAAAATTTCCTCAAGTGTTTTCTCTTAGTAGTATCTCATTTTCTCTGTAAAATCATTCTTTGTAAAGTGATTGTTGCTGAATATTAATAAAATCGTCATCTGTTGCACTGATTTTCCCACATTGCGTTTTTCGGGGGTAATTGTCCAAAAACAACTGTGTTGATGTGATTGGTTCTTATGCTTGTATATCACTGTTATTTTCTCTATGTAATTATGTGATAACTATAGTAGAATTTATTTTAATGTTTGCTAAAGGGATTTCGTAAATAACTTATTGTGAGAAAAAAGTAGGTGAAATAAATGAGTTAATGCAGTACAATTTCGGGTTGGAAATTTTCACAGTATCCTAGTCCCATGGGATTCCCTTTATTGGTTACTAGCTTTAGGAGTGGCACTACATGGGAAACCTCGATTTTGGTTGTGTGGTTCCACTTTTTGATACCACATATATCAACTCCTTCGCTCATTATAACCCCTTTTCATATATTTCCCATTCGGGTGCACATTTGTCCATTAGGCCACAAGCAGTTAGCATCACCCTCCCCTTGTCCACACTTTGGGTCAAGTTTGGAACGATGCCCCAAAGGTTGATGCAGCTAAAAAGAAAGTTAAAAGCATAATTTGGCCAATCACAAACATGGAATGTACCATAAAATGCAAAAGATGGTCAAAACATAAAAATTTAGTGCATGGGAAAAAGCCAGACATGAGCTCTACCACTTATCATCATGGCCATCACCCTAGTTTCTAGGGCCCCTATATGAGCCCCTTGCATCATTGAGGAACCCATGATTGTCCCAACCCCTAGTGGGCGATGAACTACCCAACCCTAAGGGGGTATTCACTACTATATCATACACATCATGCTCTCATTCCTTGGAGCCCTGAGTAGTTAAAAGAAAGAAAAATCCTTAAAAGGAAAAAGGAATATGAAGCGTTATGAATAAATATATAGGAAATAATATAAAGGACAATAATTATAAATAATTATTAGTTAATGAGTAATTACGTTGAAGATGCATGTCTAATGAGACATGACTCCCCATGAAGAGACACCTGCTTGGTATATAAGAAAGCCTCTCATTCTCATTGTAACATCATTCTTATTCATATATTTAATATATAATATTTGTATCCTCATGGATATCTTGATATTCCAAGTTTTTTGAAGTGATTAATCTGTAGAAGGAACTTTGTTCGCTTCATGAAGAAGGGTGGAAAAACAAAGGTCGCTGTACCTAATGTACCACGATTTCTCCCTCCTACATCTATACATCCATGTGTGGGCTTCCTTTATTATAGCTACCCTTGTACCACGTCGTGTGGCTTGGAGCCTTCCCCTGCTACCCCACTCTATTCCACTATTATTTCACATGACACTTGTCATTTAACAGACATACCATGAACTTGTCAGTCCCTTGGAAGTGGAAACCAATTAATAGGGTCCTTTATTAACCTCCTTTTTGCACCTAGGGACACTTGTACATTTTAAAGCCCATTTGGAAGGGCATGCTTCTATGAAGTGTCCACTTGGGCCCTGATTTGTAAGCTTATTTACTCAATTGTACTAATGGATTATTGTACTCGAAGGTGAGGATACACATTGGATCTTATGCATGATTGCGGGTGGGTCTTCACCTTGGGTTTATCCGTCCTATACGAGATCCAAGCCCACTAGAGGGTCATGATGGCACTTTTAGGGTGAGCATTGAGAGCCATGGGCCTCCTCCACAACAAAGCATTTATTAACACACCATGCTACTCTATTACGGCTTCGCGCTTCGCACCCACAAATCGCACAATCTTTATAATGGACTTAGTCAAAACTTGGGCTTTAAGCCCAAAAACATGCCTTGGGGGGATTCCACACCCAACACAATTTCCATCTCACAACACTTCCCTTGAACCTTACAAACAACTTGAAACTAATTCTTTCTTTGAGCTAGCTCAATAACTTCTTTTTCTTGGTTTATCAACACCTTCTTCAATGTCAGAGCCTCTCTTGTCTTTAGCACATTCTCGACTTCCTGCACCTCTACTTTTTCTTCCTCCATCGGAGCAACGCCAACATTCCTCTGGTCTATTCCTCTGATATCAAGAAACTCATACACTATGTGCCCTGATTTACCACATCTATAACAATGAACTTCTCTTCCTCTTCCTCTAGAAAATGGACATTCAACCTCTAGATTCTCCCTCTTGCCATCATGGTGCATTTGAATTGCTAGCTTCATTTCTTGGTGTTGTAAATCTCCCTCTACTAGGTTGATTCTCTCTTCCTCTGACAACACTCTTTCCTCTGCAATCTTGTTTCCTTGCAAGATTTTTTTTTATCTTTTAAATACAATTTATATGCCTCCTCCACTATATTGGGTGATAGTAAACTAATCTCATATTGTATCTCCAGCCTAAGGCCATTTATATACCTTGCTATTTTCTCTATACATTATTCTACATATCCTATCCTGATGTTCACCTTGTATAATTATTCTGTGTACTCTCTTACTATCATCATCCTATGTCTAAGGTTCTACATATTTCTGAAAAAGGTAATTTGGTAATCTTTTGGTAGAAACTTACCTCTGAGTTTCACCATCGTCCTATCCCAACTTTTAATCTTCTGTTTGTTATTTATTCTTCTTTCTGTTTGTATGCCATCCCACCATAAAGATGCATGAAATGTTAACTTAGTTACAATAAACTTAACCTTCTTCTCCTCATCCATCTCTTCATACTAAAAAAAATAATCCATTTTTATGATCCAATCAATAAGTTCTTCTGGGTTCATGCTTCTTCTATAAGAGGATAATTCTAGCTTGGGTTTCATAAGAGATATTAAAATTTCTTTCAATATTCTAGCTTATGTAGGTTCTAGAGTTCCTTCTTCTGGAGATTCTTCCTATTTGACACTTAAATCTCCTATTTATGTTTCCCTTTGTTGGCTAAAATCCATCACTGCTATTCTTTCTTCTATTTGTTGCATTACCCTCAATACTTCTTCATTAGCTACATGCCTCTGTCTACCTCCTCTAGTGCGTTGTCCAATTATGTGTGCCATATCACTTCTTTTTCCTAGAGCATACACAAGGTCTGCTCTGATACCACTTGATGCAAATCACCCTCCTTTAGAGCTCTTTGGATAGTAGAAACACTACAACCCTTTTTTTCTCCCACAATGTCTTTTTTTATATCGCAACACTTTTTAAGAATTAAGCCTCTATAGAACCATTCTCATTACTGTGATCTCCAAGTCCTAGTACCCAATGCCATTCATCTTTTATAATTCACAATATAGATATATCTCTTCGGACTTGCTCACCCATGTACTTTGTCCTATCGACTGCCACGTAAGCCCTTTTATGTAAGCTTGCTCACTATCCTTAACACGCAATTTGGCTGCAATTTTAATAGGAACTTCTTATAACTCTGGGCTTAATGCTCTGAGTTGGACCACTTTGATCCAGTTCTTTTGTCTAACACCATGCGAGCCCACTCAATATAGGTTGACTTGATGGGTAAAGGGAGTTCAAAATCCCCGGGGTTATAAAACCTCTAGTTGGGGACCTCAACTTAATGTTTTGGGACACTCACAAAAGATTGACTTGATGGAATAAAAGATTACCAAGAGATGTTGGGTAGAAATCTTCGGGCATGCCCCACTTAATCGATTCTTGTCTAATGACAACAACGCAGGTGACATATTCTTGTAGAAAAGGAAGTTTTCAAGTCTTGTGTGTGCTTGTTCTTATGGAGGCTCGGCTCCACTATATGCTCTTATCCCTTCTTCTCCCCTCACACTTTATGAACCCTCTTGCAAGCCTCCTCTAAATGAGAAACACAACGGTTCTCACACTCAACCCTATTAACAATTAAACTGATATTCCCAGGTTTACAATTCAATACTATGCAATGTTATAAGATATGTATTAGAATATTTCATAAAGATTGGGTATAAGAAAAAACTCTCACTCTCCACACACATACTAATGGATGCATATTTTATTAAAATAAGGAATATAATATTACATTGCAAATAAGTCCATATCCACAATCATAGGATCTGAAAGACAAATTTAGGGAAAATAATTAAAATCACAACAAATTACAACAATTTTCCTAATTTAATGAATTACATAACAAATCTAAAAGAAATCCTATCTAACAACCCACTCATTAAGGAACAAGCACATTTATTAAAAGTTTTTGACCTCTTGGTTAATCGGTTTTTTTATGGATGCCCCTACATCATGAGCAAATTGAGGAGGGGGTTTTAGAAATCCTATATATTTGTGTTAATTAGCATAGAACTGGAGTTCCTGTAATAAAATGAATCTAGAGTTGATTTTGGAGAAGCATAGTAGAGTTGAATAACTAGAAACAAAGCTTGCAAAAAATCAGGTTTGGAGAATCTGATGAGGTAAATTGTTTTAATTTATAATTTGTATTGAAACAGAGGATTGGTGATTGTAGAAATAAGCTCTAACATGAATTAAAATAAAGAACAATGATGTTATTTAAGCCACAAATAAAGGTTATTTTCTCTTGTAGGAGATCATAGAGGATACCATAAAGAAATAAGAGTAGTTATGCTCTTGGAGAATACTTGTAGATGGAGGTTGCACAAACAATCTCTTACTTAAGAAAATATTAGAGTAGGTTAAAATGATATTTAGATGGGAGAATATATACAAAAGAGTGCATGAAGAAAAGATATAGACATTGTGAAGAGGAATGTTAAAAGACAATATCATGAAAATATATTAAAAATTATTAATGCTTTTATGCTAACTCTGGTTATGAGAATTGTGTTTACGGGTTGAAATAGAGTAGAAGGATTGGATAGCAGTAACAATAGAAGAGAGCGTGGCATTAATGACAACTAGGAGAGTTGTAACCAAGAATGAGTAGTGTTGTTGATTGTGGCAAAGAACCTTGAGGAAGAAGACAAGAGGACAAGGGGAAGTTCTTAGAGAGGTGATTTATGTTAGTGTAGCAACCAAGAGAGTAAGGAGTGCTTAGAAGAAAGAGGTTCTAGGTGAGAGGACCATGGGAGTACCAAAATACCAAGTTAAAGGAGAGAAGCTTGGTGAGGTACTAGGTAACAAGTTAATGGAGAAGGCTTGTTACGAGGGCTTGAAAACAACTCATAGTGGGAAAAAGGAAGCTTACAAAGAGAGGAAGGAAATGACTATTGATAGTCATAACAAAGGTTTAGGGATAAGACAGAGAGGAATGAGTGATGAGGAGTTTCATGAGGAACTCACTGAGATGAAGGCATAGTTGAATGTGCTTATGGAGCTACTACAACAAGATGATAAAGACCAGAGATGTGGATGGGTGCTACGGAAAAAGGTGAAGTGCACAAGTTGCAGGTAAAGCTGAAGAATAGGTTGAGCATTCGACGAAAGAGTGAAGATCTAAAAGTAGTCGAGTTGAATGTGCGAATTTGTGAACTAGGATAAGGACCCATCCTTAGAGAGGATGATAGTAATGAGGATGCTAAGACGAGATATATTAAGAGTCCCACAAGATGTTTAGAGGATAAGAATAAAGACTTGATGGAAATACCATTTGTTGAGGCTAAAGAGCCTATTGATTTCAAATTTGATAATTGGTGTGTGGTTTGAGGATTTGTTACAGATGATTAACAAAACACTAACTTTGTTCCATGTAGGGATGAAGAGTAGCACTTAAATGTAATACATGGATGTTTAGGGACAAAGTCCTATAGGGTCTTGGGTTGATACCTTAGCAGACCCGGGGTTATCTACAAAGAAAAACAAGCATTCCACACAACCATGATACTAATATAAACAAACTACATGAAGAGAGGTGCACCTGGGGGTCCTTCGTTTGGGAAGATATAGCCAGGGTCCAAACCCTCTTGGAGTTCCTTTCAATCCTTCAACCTGCAAAACAATCAATTCAAGAAAGCATAGCAATATATGGACCAAGCATCATAAGGAAATCAACTTCATAGCATATTGAAAAGTAGTTAGTTATACAATTGAAACAACCATTCATATGTACATCATAACATTGATATCATAAGCATGAAGAAGATTAATATCAGGAACAAGACGAGTGTTTCTTTTATTATAGATAACTAAAGTACAGAAAGGAATGATTTCACCTGAGTCTTTCTTTCACAGGCTCCAAGCAGAACCGTCCTCCAGATTCGTCCAATCTCAAGCCTTCAACAAACTCCTTCCATGACTCACTCCAAGATATCTCAACCAATGGAAAGACATCATAACTTGAGGAAGCAAGGGTTTCCTGTAATGGGGGAAGTGCTGGAAGCATAGGGATCTTTAGACCTGGTTAGGGATAATCTCAACAGAGTGATTTTTCTCTCTCTTCTCTCCCCCTTAGGCCTTCCCATTGAAGCCTTTTTATATTTCTCCCAAAGTAGGTTTTTAGTTGGGAATTCGTTGGGAACAATTGGGCCACGGGAACTAATAGGTAATCAATGGGTAAAACCTGTGATCTCTGCCCAAAATTAAGGAGATTTAATTTTTTTAAGTGTTTTAAGACATATACGCAGGTTGGGTATACACAGACCTGTGTACACACGCATTTAGCTCAGGGAAATGTCGTGTATAGGGAGTAAAACATAGTTTTTTAAGTATTTGGACCAGGTCTGGAAGGAGGGGTTGCCCTAGGCCATGAATGCAGCATCACAAACATCAAGAGTGAGATACCTGGTCTGAACGAACCGTTCGACTATGACCTGGTGACTCAATTGGCCACTATTCCTACCATAATTTCTATGTAAGACCTCCTACGTCTTTCTCCTGAAACCAGAAAGGCAGTAGTAGTAGTCAAAGCTCTCTCGCAAGCCTAAAAGACACTCACGTAAATCGGGTTGAAGCTAAAGGGAAGAAGCCTAAGGAGTGTGAGGAATGTATGGCAACCAGAGAGTTCCAGGCCGCCAACATAGTATTTTCAAAGGACGACCTACTCCTGGGTGACATGAAACATAACAAGTCGGAAGGGGAGGCTATCAGCTTTCCGACGTACGGCCTGGGGTACATCCCTGATTATGGAACGACAGACGGGTCGGAATCTAAAGCTTATGAGTCATACACTACAGAAGGCTGAGACTCTGAAGTTGAATGGAGCTATAACAATGGAAGGTGAAGGTCAATCCTTGGACACTGTCATAAAGTTGGAAGAAGAGCATAATTTAAGTTCTCTTGAAAGAGAAAGGAAGAAAAAGTTGTCTTGTAAAGAAAATCAAAATGGAGATTATGTAAACATGGAAGAAAAATTTGAAGCGCCTATTGTTATAGAGGACTTAGAAGAGTTGGCTCATGGAGATAGCCTAAGGATAATAGGCCAAAGATTGCATATTCAACATGCAAAGTCATAAATGGAAGAATACAATGTCTTAAAGGACAATGAGGAGGATGAAATTGTCAAGAATAAACATTAGACTATGGAATAGCATTATAACCTAGAGTTTTATGAGAGTCTTGGTAATTTTGTGTATAAGGAAGAGGACTTGCAACAAGTGAAAAGTGATAACAAATTTCAGAAAGTGAGCAACAAGTTTCAGCCAAGTATTGTGTTGGTCAAAGAGATTGACTAGATGATAATTCTTATGAAGGAAGTACCTGAGAGAGTGCACACTAATGTAAGAAGGACAAACGATAATAGGAAGAAAATCAGTGAACAAGAGTGCATCAACAAGATAAATGGAAGGCTGCAAAACAAGGTTTGGAAACCTTAAGAATTTAAGGTAACAATAATAGAGGCAAGGGAGCAATGACATGAGGAAATGGATGATAAAATACAACATAAAATCTGGGATCCAGGAGGATTGTTCGTCAAAGGGTTATGAATAGGATTTCAAATGTTTTTTATACCTTGGGTTTCTAATGTAGGAGCATTAGAGCTTCCAAGCCATCAAGCCTTTGGAAGGTTGAATTCCAAACTAGGGGTCTAAATATTTGTGGAAAATTTAATATTCGTCAATGTAAATAATTATATTTCTATGCTTGATATATGCTAGGAGTTTTAGAATGTTTTAATAGGGTGAGAATTAATTGTTTGATTTAACTGAATCTACATTTCGTGGAAAAATTTAAAGGAGTCCAAATATATTTAAAAATAAAAATAAACAATGTGTCATTAAGAAGATAGGTTGAGTTCTATTTTAGAAAACAATGACAATTTGGGAATGAATTATGATAGGTTAGGAAGTTATAAACTGGAAAGAAATTTTGTTCAAAAGATAAGCATTGTAAGTTTGCAAACATAGAGGGAAAAAAGGGCCAAATGAAGGATTAATCGGGCCATGGAGTGAAGATCAAAACTAAGATATCCTTGAGTATATATATGTACAATTTTGTTTATGAAAACACATTTTTTGCACTATGTTAGTTGTCTCTAAAATTTTAATTGATGAGTCCCAGTTTGTGTGCTTGTATGGAATCGATGATGGGTAAAAGTGAAATCTATACATAGTTAAATGGGGAGATCTTTGTGTAAAACATAGTAGGAATCAAATTTACATTAAGAACCTCAGAAATATTTGGCATAGGTGGAGCTAAACTGAAGAAGAAACAAGCGAGAACTCGTTAATAAGATGATGCCTATATATTGAGTTAGGAACATAATTCTATTTGAATTCTGAGTGAAATTGATTCACCCTACATTGAGAAAGTTCGGTGTGGAATTGAAGTCTGGGTTGTGCATTGGTGTGTCTAGTTCTCAGATGAAATTTAACACACAATTTCTTTTTGGATCAATTTTGGAAAGCATAGGGTTTGTAATTAGAGGAATAACCCTAACCGACATTGTTAATGTGCAAGTTGCATGTGGAATTGTTGCGTGGGAAAGATAGCAGTCAATAGTTGAAATTGTGATTAAAATCCAACTATTGAAGAAAACACTAGTTTCCAAATCAAAGAAAGTGATTTTGGGTGTTAGGTATGATTGGAAAATCACACAACTTGAGACAAATACATTCCAGAATTAATAAGTCCACTCAAAATAAAAAGGAGCAATGCTAAGAGGGTTTGATCACCTACAATAAATTATGGAAAGCAACTACAAGAATTATATGTTCCAGTAGTTCACCTGTGTTAAGATTTTGGCAATTGGCTAAAGAGGTTCTAGTTATCATGTGGTTTTCCTGTGACCACAATTCACTTCTTGTTACCAAATCAGAGCATGCTAGGATGAGTTGTTCCAATTTAGGAATTGAGTTTTGTTTTAAAATGCATGAAAAGGAGGATTTTAGCATTACTGGGTGTAATAGAACTAGAAGCACAAGTTTATTGAGTTGCACGACTACTTCTTCCCTCACCATGTGCCATGCTTGGTCTTGGTGATTCCCTTCATTCAAATTTTGTTTTGAATACCATATCTGCATTGGGATCAACACACCCAACTCCATGGCATCAATATCAAAATTAGGATCAAACTTAGTTGGTTGAGTCTCCTCCACCTATTCTAAAATTAGATCAATACCATCCAACAATGATGGGATGTGTATTGGGTCTTTTGTTTAAAAATCAGTTGCGCCTTAGTCAAAGGTTGTACTACACGAAGACAAGATTGTTTAACCATTTTTACTCCAAAGGAGTTATTTTCTTCACGCGAATCCATTAAAAAAAAACCAATTGCACTCACACCCAGAAGCACAACAATTCTGGGTTAGAGCTGTAACTACAAACCTTTTCAATTGAGGACATTGGCTACCAAACGAATCCCACCTATGTGCTGCAAAGACAAAGACTAAATTTAGTTCATTATTCAAGAATTTAAATGGTAAGTTTGGCTAGAAAATTAAGTATTTACAATTTGAATTTAAAACAATTGAACTTAAAAAAAAAATGGAATTTCTTGTGTGATTGATCCACATCTCTTATAATATTTTCTAGGTTTTTTCCAAATGTACCTGTGGCACTAGTGAAATTATTAAGTTTTCTATGTATTTCCAACTATTGTGACTCTTTAGGGACCATGTGCCCCAAGCACCCATACAACTGTATTTGACTTCCCCAATATGTTATTCTCCTAATTAAGCTCTACAATGATAGCTTGGGTTTAGGAAATACCTATCTATGCATGTGTAGGATGATACATTTGATTGTTCCATTTGTTATCGATGATATCCAAATATTCCCATATTTACCTACTCTATCCTTGTAGGCTACCCATGTCTTCTCATTTGTTTGTTCCATAACCTCATGGATGTAGCCCATGGCCAATTTTCCCCATCCACCAACCATAAGACCTTAACAAGGGGCTCAACATTTTTCAAAAAATTTTAGACTTTTTACCAAGAAGTGTTGTCAAAAAATATTCTTTTTGGTGTCCTTTTCATCCTTTGTGAGCCCACTTATATGCATTCCAATCGTCCTCATAAAAAAATTTCTGCAAGTTTTGTTGTTGGGAAGTGAGAGATTGCAATGTGAGAAAGTGAGTTCCAAATCTTGTGATGGTAGGCCTAACAAGCTCCTTGCCCCTTGTGTTTTTCCTCATTAGGATCAATACTCATGAGTGGTTCTAGATGTATTTTGTGGTACATTTTACATATTCTATAGTGTTCTTTACCCACTGTAATTTTCCTATGTCCTCAAGCATGAGGTCATTGCAATGTGAAACATATAGGGTCCAAAATACAATCCTATATTTGGACTCTAGCACCTTTATATAAAGAACATAGTTTGAGGCATTATATGTGATGACTTTCACAATGTTCTTCTCCCCCACTCTCCTAACCATCTCATCCAAAAGCTCAAATAATAGGTTGTCATATTTCACCCTATCAGATGCATCAACTGGTTTCAAAAACATGGTTCCTTGAGGGCAAGAGACAAAGAAACTTATGATAGTGTGGTTTTTTCCACCAGTGCATCCATCTAACATGATGGAACAACTAATTTTGGCCCATGAATATTTAAACTCGGTCAAATATTCTCCAATGGACAAAACCTCTTTTTGTAAAAGTGCTCCCCTCAAGTCATGCATACTAAGGCCTTTGGAGCCCTTTTCCTATAGATATCATAGAGTCCCACACAACTTGATAATAAGGTGAGAAAACAACATTAAATTTGATATTTCCATCGTACCACCTTCTGACAATGTATTGAAAAATGACTTCTTTGCATTCCTTTTTCCAATGGGCATATAAGGTGGGTTGATTTAGACTTGGTTGGGAGGCAGTGACACTCACAAAAGCATAGGTGGAGGAAGGTGTGAAACAGATCTTAATGTTCATCCTCTTTTTACATTTAACTTAACCCTGAGACCAAAGACAGGGAGGAACATAATGAAAGGGTTCATGGATATTACTAGAAGGGATAGATGAGGAATCTTCAAGGTCAAAATCATCAAACCCACTTGCTTCTCTCTTAGCCATAGCTTTTGCAAGTTCCTTCTTTCTTGCAATTTTTTCTTGTATAATCTTTTCCCTAGCCTTTTCCTCCTCAACTTTATCAAGAGTTTCAAGGTGTTCTTCCCTAATAGGTCCTATCAATTTACTTGGTGCGTCACAAGTGGTTACTTGGGCTCTTATAACTCTTGGTTGTTTTCAACTATAACTACACCCACCACGCAACTCTCTTGCCATCCCTTGGGTGCATGTAATATTTGCACTATTTTTTTTCATCAATAAAATCATAATGAACCCATGTAACATCTTTGACTTTTGGGATTTATCCTACAAAATAGAGGTTTAACCTATAAATAAAGGGTGTTTTTTACTTGAAATAGAGGAAAATTTAAAAATAGGGACACTAATCAAATCTGGAAAATTTCAAGAGATAAATAATACATGGGAATGAAAATCAATTGCTAAAGCCTCCTCCCAAATATGCCAACTCCACTAGAAGACTCCATACCAACACCAAGATGACAAAAACCTCCAAACTAATTGATTTTTACATCATCTTCTATATTGATAATTAATTTTTTATGATTTTGATCATTTTCAAATTCTTATTCATTATTCCATCACTCAATAATTACACAGAATAGATCAACCATATAACATTTAAGACAGTAGGATCATAAAGACATAACCACACAAAGAACACAAACTTTAACCTTGGGAAAAACCTTACGGGGAAATGCCAACAACCTTTTTCAATAGAGAATGCTTCAAGTCAATAGAGACACATGTAAGTCAACAACTAGGTCAAACCTGGTCCATGGTCCATCCTCCTATTCAGGTCATAGGCTTCCCATGATGATTATCATCTATATATATATATTAGACACGCTTCCTCCATTCTCACTTACATGCTTAAGAAATTCCTTATTTGATGCCTAGATTTGTTTTCTTTATTGCTTTCCACATGCCTATAATACTTGCCTAAGACCATACAAATATGCATAAGAGTATGTAATCATTCTTGCCTAAGATAAGTGAATTTTTAACATCAGATAAGTGAGCTTCTAGCCTTAGATAAACTAGCTTCCATCCTTAAATCATCGATATTCTATGCCTCAAATTAGAAATCTTCCGTACTTAGATCAAAAAGCTTCCATACCTTCAATTAGCGTGCTCCTTGCCTCAAATAGTGCTGCCTCAAAGTTGGCTGAATCACATAATATATAAGATCTAATTTCTTGCCCAAAAGTGGAGGAATGTGAAGTCTATATATAGTCTTTTCCTTAGCCGAATGGGTGCACCCCTATATGGAGTCGACTTGAAAATTTAAAGAGGCCGACTTGATTAGGAGGATGCCGACTTCACTTTTTGGAGCCAAAAACTTTAATTTCAAAATGTCAAATATCTTTCTTTTGAAAGTCAAATTCGGAATTGACACAAAATAAATTTCTTTTGACTCTTAGCATTTAAAATATGCTTTACAAATTAATTAATGACTAAAACATACATTATGAACACTAATCATAGTTACAAAAATCAACACTCCCTCTTAATTAGGGAAGTATTTATAATGACTATATAGATGTTCTCATGTTGACAAAATTTCTCTATGAAAATGTTGACGGTGCTGGACCCCCCTGTTAGTGTCAGCCTTTACAGCCTTCCTCCAGTGATCAAATGTGCTCTTACATAGTGATTTTGGAGTGTCAAGGTCAAATTTTGTCATTTCAGTGAGTCTTCAAGCAAAATTTGGTCACTAGGCATTAGGTCTAGGGTTTGCTTTCACTCCTTCTAAAGTTGTCCAAATGGCGGTTTATGTCATCATTCAGTTGGGCCTATCATCATTCAGAGGGTTGTCATCATCATGTCAAGTTCCATAGGGTCATTTTACAGCTTGTTCATGCTTCAGTTGTGCCTTGGCAAGTTCATTTCCCTCTCCTAGGGTTTTGAAGCCAATTTCTCTTGGATGGTCAAATCAATGGCAAAACTTGTTTCCTGATGTTCATACACCTTCCCCTATCCTTAAAGTACCATATCATACACTTCCCAACACTCAGATTACCCAAATTCCTCATTTTTGCACAAACCCTAGTTTCTAGCTACAACCTGGCAATTTTCTAGGTTTGCCTGTGTTTTGCCCTTTTCGACCCCTTCCCCTCACTCAATCTCTGAGATTCCACTTTCCCCTACTGCCTAACATCCCTCCCCACTCCCAAAAATTTCCCCAAGAATTTAGAAGCCCCCTATCCCCTTCATTTCGCTTCATTTCGACCAAATTCCTTGTGTCACACATCAGGGCAAGTTTCACTCAAATGATGTTTCAGAGCAGTCAGAGATGAATTTTGGAAAACTGAGAGAGGTTTTTTTCCACAACATGCCAAAGAAGAAAAACCTCTTTCACTTTTTGCACAGGTGTCATGGTTTGAGAGAAATGTCAAAAATATCGGCGAGAACGAAGGTGCTCCAAGGACGATTGGCCAAAACACAAAAACGAAAGAAAACGCCCGATCCACTCCAAATTTTGGCCAAAGCCTCCTTGGCTGAGCATGGTACTTGATTGGGGACTCCCAGCCCAAATTTCAAGAAATTTGGAGAAAATTTTGTCATTTGTGAATTTTTTGTGCAATTTACAGGTTTTTCCCGTGCCATGTCCGCGCCCCGCGCGCGGATGTTTTGAAGGACTGCTCGGAATTTTGAAAACTTGGCATTTTTGGAAAGGGCATGCAAAGAGAAAAATTACCAATACTTGGGAGAAGCTTGATTTTGAGATTTGAGCCTCCAAAAGCTCAAAATACATCAAAAAAATGACTTTCTGCCCACGTTTTGAGTTGCAGAAAGTGACCTTGGGAGAAATGGTTTTTGAGGGGGCAAAACAACTCCAAATTCAGAAATTCCACTTGGGATGGAAAGTAGACAGACCAAGCTTTCCAATGAGCCATCTGGAACCTGATTTGGACAAGTGGAACCCACTCAAAAGTTGCTGCAAAGGTGCGCGGACACGAGAGACAGGGGGCGCGGACATGAGAGCAAACTTTGCCAGAATTGATTTTTTTTGGTCAAAAAACACTGTTTTGACTATGGTTGATTATTTTTACTTGTAGATGATGGATAAATGTAATATTTTCATGGCACTTTGATAGATTTTACCTCTCTTTACTCTTCTAGAAGCTTCCTTGATGTAAAAAGTGAATAATTAATGCATGAATCAGTTAGCTAAGTAATAGAGGCAAGTTGTTGAGCTGGCCTATTATCTAGTGCTTAGTTTGGAATTAGTTCAACTGCTCCTAGAAGGATGAGCTCGACCCCTAGAGGCAAGGGAAGAGGTTAGCTTGCCTATATTATGTGTTTTCTTAGTCATTTTGAGAGGTTGGAAGGTTGGACTCTTGAGGGAAAAAGTTTTCATTGTATATTGTACATCTATCTTGCAATTTCAAGAGGAAGAAGGCCAGGGTTTTGCAGACATCCTTGTGGATTCTTGTGGATTGTAGTGTTGATGGTGTGTTATCTACATGTTATTGTAAGTTTGTTTATGTATTCTACATCTCTCCTTTGCTTCTATTTGGACAGATGAAGTGGTAAAGTTTGAATACATGCTTTGACATGCTCAGCTTTTTAGTTTGTTCAAAATTTATGTTTTCTGCTGTTTAGAGAGGATTCAAATGGTTGTTTGCCCTCTTTAGCTCCTTTTCTATCATCCCTGATCATCCATCTCAGATTAAGGCATCAGCGCTCACTCCTACCTTGCCCCAAAGATCCCCCTGCAAAAACTGTGCTCAATCCCCGCACCCTGAATTGCACTCCCTCCAATTGCCACCCAAAAACCAAAAATCTTTAAATCAACCCCCCTATCAATTTACTAGCCTAAGATCTTTATTCCTAATTGGTCAGCTCATCATATTAATAGATCTACCGAATCTAACCCGAGAGAGCCTTCTCATACCTCGTAGGGCTAGCTACGAGGTGAAATGGTTTGATGTAGCCTTGAGAGTTTGTCTATCTCAGCCTAGGTGAATTCCAAGCGCTAACATATTGGCGACCATACTGGGAGAACAAATTTGTCATTTGCTCATTGATGTGTGTGTTTCATAAGTCTTAGACGGAGTCTGAAGATACGCCAGGT